>JANHAO010016152.1:0-14504 GCA_026873985.1 Saraca asoca | reverse complement strand
AGGAGCCGTTGATCTCGCCTGAAGTTGCCCTGCTGAGATCTGCTTGAAGCATTATGCTTAGAGATATCAGGAATAAAAATGCTGCTGTTCCAGCCTTGTTCATTTTCTGTGGCTCTCTTATTCTCTTTACCACTCAATCCTCTTCGCAACTGGTTACTGCAAGCCAAATGTTCTTCACTTCTTCAAATATAGCCTTCACTTGTACGACGGTATTAATTAACTTTCCAAAATGCTTCATAATAATACAACTAAAAGACAAAAAAGGGAACCAACTTACACATGAAAATGAGAGCTAACTTTTCACGTGTTGGACTTGAAAGCATTCGACTCAAAAAAAAAGGTAGCTTACTGGGGAATTCTTGTGTGCGTCACGTCTAATCTAATATGCAATAAACTAATTAGCAGGTCGCAGGAGTTCATTGTGGTCTAAGAAGCATCCCTTGTGAGAATTTTAATATTTTCATATATTAATTTTATTGATTTTAAAAGAGTCTTAATTTATTTCATGAAGAAATTCAAAAGACATTCATTGTTCTATTTACTTAAAATAAAATTCTAAATGAATAATTTTAATATTATAAATGAAATTTATTTAATGACCATGAATAATGAGTTTTAATTTACTTCGTAGAGAAATATAAGATACATTATTCTATTTATTTAATATAAAATTTTAAATAAATAGTTTTAATATTATAAATGAAATTTGTTTTAGTGACCATGAATAATGAGTTTGATGCTTAAATGTGAATATAGATTCATGGAGTAGAACTTACGGTATTAAAAGATTAAGAAGTTGACATTTGCGTTATTGTTTGCCATGAAGAGATGAAGACCGTACTTTCAAGCCGAATAAATAATAGTTCAAATGGATTAACCAATCAGACAAATTTTACAAAAGTCAGATCTAGTTAGTCGATTAGTTGCCTAATCGGTAGAACTTTTGGAGTATGGGATAAAGTTTGAACCCAAAAAGGCAATAAAGGCACAAGCCCTATCTAACTTTGTAGTTGAAATGACTCAAGCTAAAAAGCTAGGAGGCTGGCAAAGTGGATATTGTATGTAGATGGGTCCTCAAATAAGAAAGACAGTGGAGTAGGACTCATCCTAGAAGGCTCGCATGGGGTCTCATTAGAGTATTCATTAAAATTCAATTTTCATGCTACACATAACCAAATAGAATATATGATTACTACATCAAGTTGGCTTTAGGAGGTAGATGCTCAAAAGACTTTGGTGATGAGCAACTCATAACTAGTCACAAGTTAAGTCAATAGATCCTATAAAATTAGGAAACCCATGATATCAAAGTATGTAGTGAAAGCTAAGAAATTACTAAGTGAGTTCAAATTTGAGATAAGAAAAATCTCAAGAGAGGAAAATGACCAAGCAGATGCTTTGACAAAGTTGACCAATGCAAAAGCAACGATCAACAATAGAACGATAATTCAAGAAACGATAAAAACACCAAATATCAAAGGAGAAGAAGTTATGAATGTAGAAAAAGAGTCAACCTGGATAAAGTCAATAGTTGAATTTTTGAAGGATGGAAAAGGTCAAATGACAAAGTGGAAGCACAAAGGCTAGAGTGACAAGCAACATTTTCTTCATGGAAAATGATTGTTTGTATAAAATAGGTTTAACACTTCCATCTTTAAGGTGCCTACAACCAGAAAAAGCAGTGTATGTGTTAAGAGAGCTTCACAAAGGGATATATGGAAGCCATGTAGGGGAGCAACACTAGCAATAAAGGTTGTCCAATCAGGTTACTACTCCCACAATGAAGATGGAAGCTCTACAGTTGTGAAAAAATGAGAGAAATGTCAAAAATTTAATCATGTGATGCAATAGCATAGATACAAGCAGTAGTTGGTCACATCCCTTTAGCCATTTGCCCGATGGGGTCTAGACTTTGTGGAACCCTTACCAAAAGTGATAATACAATGAAAATACTTGATAGTGGCAGTAGACTACTTCATAAAGTGGGTGGAAGCCAAAGCTCTAGCTACAATAACAACACATACCATGAAAAGGCTTATCAGGAAACTTATATATAGGTAAAAAAAGGTCACAAAACACCAATCCTTCTTACAAATAACAAATGATCTATTTGCATATTCAAGCTTCGAGAAGCAACCATTTTAGACAATAGAAATCAATTTACTACCAAAACCTCTACAACATTTTATGGAAGGTATATTAAAAACAATTTCTAACTATTCTAAATATAAATTGATTGAATTTGTTGAATGTCATCTATTAAATTTTTTAGGTTGGGGATATGACAAAAGTTTACTTCAGTTAAACATCCCTAAAAGAATGGTCAAGTGGAAGCAACTAACAAAATCATATTGGAAGGATTGAAAAAGAGGCTAAAAGCAACAAAAGGTCAATAGGTTGAGGAGCTACTATATGTCCTTTAGTTGTATAGGACAACTTCCCAGTCAACAATAAAGAAACACCTTTCAGATTGACTTATGAAGTAGAAGCAATGATCCCAGTAGAACTTGAGCAAGAGAGTGAACAAAGAAGCCAACCTGATAAGAAAACAAACAAATCTAGAATGAGAGGCAAATAGGAATTTGTTAAAAAAGATAGAGAATTGGCACGAATCTGGTCAAAAGAGTACAAGAACAAGTATGCCACTTTTTTAATAAGAAGGTGAGACTGAGAAGTCTCAAGCCAAGAACACTAGTACTAAGAAAGACTGAGGGAGCTAGATAACCAAGAAATAAGGGAAAGTTAGCAGTTAAATGGGAAGGACCTTTTAGGGTCAAGGAGAACCTAGGAAATGGTGTATACCAACTCAAGACCATACAAGGAGATACTATCCCTCGATCTTGGAATATTTTCCATTTGAAAAAAATATTTCATTTCGTATATAAAAATAGGAGATGAATGAAATTACCTTTTTCCTTCCCCATCCTAATTGTCTTAATAAAGTAATAAGTTCGAGTAAAACCTTCAGTTAAAAAAATCAAGCAGGGCCTTTGGTACAAAAACCTAAGCAGAACCCTTGGTGCAAAAACCAATAGAACCCTCAATACAAAAACTTGAGCAAGTTCCTCATTACAAAAACCCGAGTAGAACCCTCGATACAAAAACTTAAGCCAGCCTTTTGGTATAAAAACTGGAGCAGAACCTTTGGTGTAAAAACCTAAGCAAAACCCTTAATACAAAAACTTGAGCGAGCCCCTCAATATAAAAATCAAAGCAAAACCCTCAGTACAAAAACTCAAGTAGACCTATCACTACAAAAACCTGAGTAGAACCTTTGGACCAAAAATATAGAAAACTCCTCAATGTGAAAGAGTCTGAACAAAGCTGCAAAGCATATTGATCTAAACATATGCAAGGTAAAAGGCTCATTGGAGGCTTATGACAAGCACAAAAGCATATAAAAAGTAATAACTCACAAGTAAACAAAACATCAACTAGTTAATAAGTAATTTATACATATGAAAGATTGGTACACCTGAAAGAGAGTTATTGTTCAAAATATTACATAATTAATGCTCAACATCTCAAGTAGTTTGCAAAGCTTTTATATTCAAGTCTAAGGTGATCTTTGAATGATTGATGTTAGAATCAAGATAAAAGAATTAGATGAGCTCCTTAGCAGCATTGAAGCTTGAGACATACATAGGATAAGAGAAATCCTCAACTTCTTATAGCATCCTCTAGGTCTACCTTAAGAGCCGCAATCTCCACTTGTGCATATTGAAGTTTCTTATCATGACTGGTTAACTCTTTGCTCATGGACATCACCTTAGCTTTCTTCTTATCTAATTCTTTCCCCTTTTTTCTCTTTGGACTTGAATGAGGTAACCAAACTCTTTGCATGCTCTTTTTGTTACAAGCATCCTCCAACTTGAGTAAAAGTTCATTAAACTGCTCTGCCATGTCTTGAAGCTCCTTTTTGCCTTCTTTTAGCTCAAGAAACATTTCACTCAGTTTTCTCTAAAGCTTAGCTAAAGGTCAATCTTAGTAGCTTTGGGAAAATTTTTCTCCAATAGCCTAATGGCCAGAATTAGAGGTAAAACATACGATATGCTGCATAGACGGTGGGTTACAGGAGATGATCAAATTTTATAGCACTAATTTGTTTAATTAGCTATATATGGTGATGAAAATCTTGCTTGGACCTCATTTGTGATTGAACATAATTCCATGTGTCTACATGACTATACCAAAGGCTATCAAGGGTATCATTGTCATACTAAACCACAACAAGGGGATCGATGATAAGCAGTCCATCCCAAAGGACTTTTCCCACTTAATCATGTCAGTCAACTTCTTCAAGGTGAGTGCTGACCTTTTCGGTAGGAGTTTCTTAGCTTGTAGCCTGGGTTTTAGGAGCAATGATGGAAAATCCACCTTGATTGTCATTCCTTTTATGCTTTTTTCAAAGTTAACCCCTGATAGGTTCAATGGAAGACTGAATGGGAGAAGGAACTCGAAGATAAGTAAGCTTGGAATCTGGAATAGACAATTAGGTAGCTAAATGATTGGAAACAAGTTGCTTTTATTAATAGCAAGCATGAATTTGAGCTACCCTGAGCGAACTATGCAAGGTTGAGCCAACGACCTATAAAGAGAAGGCAAATATGCATAAGTCTTAAATATGATGAGGAAAATGCATATTCTGAAATGCACAAATAACTATCGGGGGGCTTCGTAGGCCCAGTGACAATAAGATGATATATAAGTTTTTGATCAATGGCAGAGCAAGAATCCCAATACTTCACCTTTGGTTGTTTAAAGGTTGGAACATACTTAATAGGGTAAATGAAATCCCTTTTTTCAACCAGTTAGAATGGATGAAAGCTCTCATGAATTGTGAATCCTAATCTAATTAATGGCATCTCTATAAAAAGTCATAAATCACTCGATTTAAAAACTATAAGGGCATTCATCATCTTCAACCAATTCAAAGGTGATCCCCCTAGTTATGAATATGGTCTCAGTTGTAGAAGGAGTCCTTGAGTTTAGTAAGAGAAAAAGTATTTTGCCACCTAAAAGTAACCATTTGGGTCCTTACATATGAACTAATTCAATAGATGTCTTCAAAAGTAGAGTTTAGAAGGCTCACTCTATCCATTCTGTTCATTCCTTGAGAGTGATCAACCATAACTATTTGCAAAGGGTCGAGATAGAGAACAACATTGGAAGCTACTTCTTTGTCACCTGAAGAAGAGTAGAAGAAGAAGTGCTAAGATCTAGTGGTGGGACCTGAACACCAATATAGAAATGGAACATGAAATGTCAAAAGTGGAAGACTAAAAGGAAGCGTGTTAGCCTAGGTTATCCTAGCTACACATATTTCTTGATTTTGATGTTGAAAAATAATTTTAATCAAATAATTCACATTATTATTTGATATTATGTTTCACTATTTATTTTAATTTGTTTTGCAAATTTCAAAGTATATATTTGTGATTCAAGAAGATTAACATTAGAACTAGTAATTATTTCATTTTTATAGGATCTCTTGTAAATGAATTTCAAAAGAAGTTTGATTCAAATAAATATTTTCAAAATGAGGTATAAACACCACTTGAAGAAATTATAGATTTTAGAAAAAACAATTTCATACATTACGAATCAATTGATTCATATTTGAAAACCTACATGAATTGATTTACTAATTGATTCATGAAGAACAGTTTTCAAAATTTTTTAAAATCAAAGGTTGGGATTTTTCTTTGAATCAATTCAATAATCGGTTCACTAACTGAAAAATCAGTTATTCTGCTATAGTTCGTTATAGCAGTTATAAAACCCTAACTTCTTTCAATTTCCTAAACAGATTTCAAATTCTTCTATCATCTTTAAGTGCAAAAATCTTTGATCAAAGTGCTAAACCTAATTTCTCTATACCTTAAATGATTTCTAAGATCTAATTAAGAGATTTTGAGCTAAAGTTCTATTGAATTCATTTCAACTGTTTAAGATTTCATCTTAAACCTCTGGTATTGTATTTTACTTTACCCTATTCTTTTCTTACATTTTCTTTTAAGGTTTCTAGGTTTATAAAAATCTGGTTTAGGTTTGCAAGAGCCTCTTATAATTCTTATGTTTGTTTTTAGGATTAGAAGAGCTTGATTTTAATTCTTTTAGGTTAGTAAGATTCTTGTAATTCTTGTGTTTATTTTTGAACTGAAATTTCAAGAGCCTTATTTAATCCTGATAGTTTTCTTAATAAAATGGTCTTCTAGTTAAGGAATAATCCAGTAGAATAGACTTGAATTATGATTTCAATTCAAATTGAACCACTTTAAAAACTTGTGTCTTTGTCTTTACTTTTTTGCTCATGCATTCACAATCTTATTGCATAACTATTAGTTTTTTTTGTTTGCATATTCACTAATTAATTTTCTATTGTGCCTCTTGATTAAAAAGAATAAATCACAAGTTCTATTAAGATACAAAAGAAAAATCTACTGTATACGAAGGAGTATACAAATTCACCCAAAAGAATAAGGACAAGATCCATGATTTTTGTAGTTTATTTTTTAATTCTCAGGACCTGACAGTTGGTATCAAAGCTTTTGCTCTTGACACTCCTTATCTTCTTCTGGAATATGGATCCTAACCTAATTGTGTTTTCTAATTGTCCATCCTTGAACAATCCACCTCCTTTTGACTTTGAAAACTTTGATTCTTGGAAATACAAAATTAAAGGTTTTATTGAAGCTTTAGATATTGATATGCTAGAAATTATGGAAACAAGCTATGAATATCCTATGATATTTGTTAATGGAATTCTAAACAAAAATCCAAATTGCTATGGACTGATAGAGAAGAAAGAAAATGTCTTCTTGCCTCCAAATTAAAATGGACTATTGTTAGCACACTGTCTAGTAATGAATTTCCAAGAATTTCAAAATGCAAAATAGGAAAAGATATTTTGGATATTCATGAGACTACCTACAATTGCAGATTTGAAGAAGAGTGAATAAGGAAATAAAGAAATTAGAGAGTCAAAATTAGAATTTGGTGAAAAAGATAAAGAAAATTGAAAAAAAAATGCTAATTTGAATGATCTGGCTAAAAAATTAGTTAGTGAGAACAAAACTTATGAGCACTATGAGTTCTATAAGCTGGAGATAGAGAGATTGAATAAAATGTTATAGGGCTTTGTTGAGAGTAATGAAAAACTAAATAACATGCTTGAAAATCAAAGAAATTCACAAAATAAAAATGGCTTGAGATATAGATAACCATAGCTTAAAAGATCTAAGACATGGAACCCTGCCTATATCACCTGCTATTATTGTAATCATGAAGCCATAATATCAAAGATTGTCTATTTAGGAATGGAAGATATTTTCTAGGGCCAAATGAAAAATTGGTATGGTTACCAAAATTATCTACTGCTAAGAAATTTCTACTACATCTACTAACAAGTTTGGACCCAAAACTTACTAGGTACCAGCTAAGCAAATTTGATTCTAGTTTTATAGGTTTATGTGGGAGAAAAGAAACCCATTTATAATGCAAAATAAAAGTTGCACTCACCATAAGACAAACTTTGATAAACCACCTAGAATCTTTAGTAAATTCTTTTATTTTTCATGTTTGATTTGTATGTTGCAATTACTAATTTAAGCATTAAAGATGTTGTTGAGTTTGTTTTGCAGGTACATGAAGCAAATTTAGACTTCAAGTGATTTAAAAAGCCATCTGGTTGTTTGAATAACAAGAAAAACCTTAGGAAAACAAAAAAAAAGAACTTAAAAAATATGAAATTATGATTCCCCTAATTGATTCAATAATTGATTCCAATTTATGCAGGTTTTTCATGAGCTTTTGAATCGATTCCATAATTGATTCAATTCTCAAATTCTAAACACTAAGAATTGATTCTCACATGATTTCACTAACTTTCAGGTAGACTCAAATTTTCAAATTTTTCTAAAAACTCCTGGATGAATTGATTACCTAATTGATTTGTAGAATTTCAACTTATACATAAATCAATGTCATAATCGATTCTCTTATGAATTTCAATGAACAAATTTAAACTCGAATTGATTCATTAGTAAATTTTGCTCTCTAAATTGATTCATGAATTAATGCAAGGCATGATATTATAAATACTCGAATCAAAGTTGAATTCATTTTACAGTAACCCTTTAGCCCCTTTACATTGATTCTCTCAACTTCTCTCTCTCAAAATCCCCAAAATCATCATTTTCAAACACTTTTTCACCAAAAATTTTTCATAGAAACATCATTTCTAAAATTTTTAACTGACTGATTTCACCAGAAACATCCTAGATTAAAAAGCCCTAAATCAAACCGTAAGAAACCCCAGGTACCAAAACTTCACTTTTTAACAAGCATTTCAACAATGCCAAAAAGGATTAAGCTAGTAGTAAAACGCAAGGATAAATTGCTAATGAAGGCCACACAATCAACTAAAGAAGAATCATTCTTCCAATCCTCAAATGAGTATGGTGCCTATCTCTCTTTAGAACATAGAAAAGTTGAAGCTTTGAAATGCTTCAATGACTAATTATTGAAAACAACCTATCTGCCTGAATTATTATCTAAGTATAGGCTAGAAAAGTTTCTGACTTTTACAGAAACAGCCTACCCTAAATTAGTGAAAATGTGTTATGCTAATCTTGCTAATGTTGATGGCATATTATCTTGTTATGTGATGTGTAAATATATGGTGATTGATTCTGAATCTTTGACAAATGGATTTGGTATGAATAACATAATGCCAAAGCTTACTGTAGGATCCTTTCCTGATTATAGTAAGGAACTAGCAGTTAGAATGCTATTTCCCTACTCCACCCTAAAAGATGGTAGTGGGAAATTGCTAATAACTAGCTTGTTTCCTGAAGACAGGATGCTACATTATACTCTGTGCAAGATAATTATGCCTAAGATCACCAATTTCACCCAAATTGTGGAAGATGATTTATTTTTAATGTAGATTATCAAAAATCAAATTGATTTCAATTTTTCATATTTTATTTTGAAATACATGGGTGAATGTTCGAAAAGAACAGATTTAGGTTATCTTCTATATGGCATGATCCTGACACTATTCTTTACCAAATCCAAAATAAAACTTTCTGATGAAATTTTGTCTTCGCCACCAAATGCAATCACAGTGATTACTACATCACATTTACACAATATGGGCTTTAGAGAAAATGAACAAGGGAAATGGACTAAAGAAGTATCTAGGCCTACACAATCTTCTAGACAAATTTCAGGCTCAGCTGGATTTTCTATTGAAGCTGAAGCCAAATTAACTAAATTGATAGAAAGGATGCACAAGCACATGACTAATCAAACAAGCAAAATTTCTAATACTTGAGAAACATGGTTTAACCTTATGGAAGAAAGTATGTCTCATTTAGAAGAAAAAATTGACAAAAAAGACAACGAAATAAACCAAAGGCTCAAATCACTTAAGGTTCAAGAGATCCAATTAAGGCTATAACAACAAGATGAAGATGCAGAGCTTCAGAAAATTGATGAACCTCTTGCAGAGTAGTCTTATTTGTGCTTGCTTATTTGATATGTGTATCCCTTAGTCCCATTTTCCCTATCTTGTTTTACTGTTCTTATTATGTTGTTAAGACTATATTTTGATATGTAATGTTTTCTGGATATTTTGACATTTTTTTTGGATATTTTAACATTTCCATAAATATTGCATTCAGATTTTATGTTGATATTTCTGGATGATTTATATATTTTCATTATTTGTTATTGAATTTATACAGGTTTCCATATATTTACACTAGATATTATATTTTAAGTTCTAGGTTTTACTTTAGATTTCATATTAATTTAGCTTGATATATGATTCTTTTGACATATAAATGTAGATTAAATCCTAATTAATGTATTCTACTATTTTTCTATATTTCTGGTATATTTTTTTATATTATCACTTTTTGATGTGCTAAAAGAGGGGGAAATATGAAATTTTTAAAAATTTTGAAAAATCCCATAAATTTTAGATGTCATTTTCAAACTAAAATATTTTTTAATGAGATATTATTTTCAATTCAAAAGGGGGAGAAAAATTTAAAAAGAAAGAGAAAAATTTAAAAAGGAAGAAGTTTTTTTTTTTTAAAAAAGA
Organism: Saraca asoca; assembly: GCA_026873985.1. NCBI lineage: Eukaryota > Viridiplantae > Streptophyta > Magnoliopsida > Fabales > Fabaceae > Saraca > Saraca asoca. Next base: position 4,390 of record JANHAO010016152.1, on the reverse strand, counting down.
GAAAACCTTCAAAAAGGAAAAAACATTAGAAGTTAAAATTTTTTCATAAATTTCAAAACTTTTAATGAAGATAACTATTTTTTTATTTTACTTTGAAACTAATATAAAATTATTTGTCACCATCAAAAAAGGAGGAGATTGTTAGCCTAGGTTACCCTAGCTACACATATTTCTTAGTTTTGATGTTGAAAAATAATTTTAATCAAATAATTCATATTACTATTTGATAATATGTTTCTCTGTTTATTTTAATTTATTTTGTAGATTTCAAAGTATATATTTGTGATTCAAGAATATTAACATCAAAGTTAGGAATTATTTTATTTTTATAGGATCTTATTGTAAATAAATTTTAAAAGAAGTTTGATTCAAACAAATATTTTCAAAATGAGGGAGAAATACCATTTAAAGAAAGTATATATTTTATAAAAAAGCTATTTTGCACATTATAAATTGATTCATCAATTGATTAATGTTTGAAAAATCGATATGAATGGATTCATTAATTGATTCATGAAGAATAGTTTTCAAAATTTTTTGAAACCAAAGGTTGAGATTTTTCTCTAAATCGATTTAATAATTAATTCACCAACTAAAAATCAGTTATTTTGTTACAGTTTGTTACAGTAGCTATAAAACCCTAACTTCTTTTAGTTTCTTAAACAAATTTCATATTCTTCTCTCCTCTTCAAGTGCAAAAATCTCTTATCAAAGTCTAAAATTGATTTCTCTCTACCTCACAAGATTTCTAAGATGTAATTAATAGATTTTGAATCAAAGTTCTATTGAATTTATCTTAGCTGATTGAGATTTCATCTCAATCCTTTATTATTGTATTTTACTTTACCTTAATCTTTTCTTATATTTTCTTTTAAGGTTTGTAGGTTTATAGAAATTTGATTTAAGTTAACAAGAGCCTGTTATAATTCTTGTGTTTGTTTTTAGGTTTAGAAGAGCTTGATTTTAATTCTTCTAGGTTAGCAAGATTCCTATAATTCTTGTGTTTGTTTTTAAACTGGCATTTCAAAAGTCTTGTTTAATCCTGATAGTTTTCTTAATAAAGTGGTCTTCCAGTTGAGGAATGATCTAATGGAGTAAACTTGAATTATGGTTTCAATTCAAGTTAAACCACTTTAAAAACTTGTGTCTTAATCTTTACTTTTTTGCACTTACATTCATAATCTTGCTGCATAACTATTAATTTTGTTGTTTACATATTCACCAATTAATATTCTGCTATGTCTTTTAATTAAAAAGAATAAATCACAAGTTCTATTAAGATACAAAAGAAAAATCTACTCCATGCAAAGGAGTATACAAATTCCCCCAAAGGAATAAGGACAAGATTCGTGATTTCTGTAGTTTATTTTTTTAATTCTCAGGACCTAACAAAGAGCAAAAATGTACCTTCAAAAAAGAGAAAAGTCAAGATAAGAAGAGCTAAATAAGAATATCAAGAAACTATGAATAAAATACAATCATAAAATCAAAAATATGAAAATAGTAAAAAATAATAGAACCTAAGATATGAACCAAACAAGCATCCCTTAACAATCCAAAGTAGGCCAGACAACAACACAACTGATGAAGCAACAAGAAAAACAAATTAAGAGTTGCAAAGCAAATTCCAATCCTTTTATACAAGAAAGCATGGGAAATGCATAGATAAAAGAAAAAAAAAGGAGGAAGATGATACTTATGAAAGTGAAGGCAAGATTGAAGTACAAAAAATTTAGAATGCAAAAATAGACTTGTGGCACAGGAACACATAGAGGAATAAAGCCAAAAGTCAAAGAAGCAAATAAGGATTTAAATGAAAAAAATACCTATATATAATGATTTCAATAAACTAGATTGCCAAAATCCAATGGCAAATCGATGGATCCAAGTGTTCCAAATATAACGATAGAAATGAAGCCTTATTAACAACCCTTATTTACACATAATCATGATAGATAGCCTTGGGAAGATGCAAAGAAACAAAATAGTGATTACATAGCATTTATTAGGATACCTCAAGAAGCAAGGTGGTGGGTTTCAAAAATTTTAATTTTTTCACTGTGCTTGTTGCATCGAAACCCAGCAATGGTATCAAAGCCACTTGTGCAAAATATAAATTGGTTTATGTGATTCTTTGTTTGATTTGTGGGGTTATGGGATAACATAATACAATTCTGAAACAAAGAAGGTTAATGTTTCTAAAATTGAACAAGAAATAAGCTAACATTTATTGGATAGTTTTTGAAATCATTCCTGAAAATGTGTTCTAGAATTGTTCTGGAACATGCATGTGAGCTAATGGTACTCCTGTGTTTAACATTTAGGAATCTAGAAAAGTTTTGAGATGCCCTGCATTTAACATTGAAGAATCCTGAAGGGTTCTGGGATGTCATGGTTTTAACGTTTAAGTATCCTAAATAGTTTCAGGAAGACCTACATTTTACTATAAAGATTCAAGAATGGTTCTTGATCTTGATTCTTGCATCTTGAAACATTATGGATGCATAAATTTGAGAATCTTGGTGCATTGAGAAAAGGTAATTTCATAGACCTTTTGGGGCACTGCCTTGAGCCCCCCGAGGGGCACTGCCCCCTCGACCCCCGCCTGCTAACCAGCTAGCGGGACTAACATGCTAACTCTACGTAGTGTATAAAATTCATAATTGAATTTAATTTGCATCTAAAAATAAGGATTTTTATTTGATATTATATATTGCATTGTTTGTCAACAAGTTATTTGGGTGTGGTGCATAGTATGGCTCTCTAGGATTGATTTACATTTTGTTGTAATTTTAAAATACAGCCTGCGTGTTGTGCCTTTCTTATATTCTTTGGTTTGTACATTCTTTTCTCATCTTACTCCCCTCGAATGTAACTCGAGGTTTATTTTATAAATTATAAAATCAAGAACAAAGATGGAGGACAATTGGGAGACTACAAGAGGATGACAAAGAGGAGACTTCGAGAAGTGGTTTTAAATATCTTAGTATAGATAGTTCTCTCATTGGCTTGAGAGGATATAGGTAGTATGAGCCATACTATGTCACGTTTAATTTAGCCTTATATGATAATGTGAAATATTTAGTATGTTGCATTAATAACATGTGCTGTATGTAGTAGTATAGATGCATGAATAACATGTTAGTGATGGTGAGATCTAAATCAATTATTTAATAAATCCCTTAATTAAAAAAAATTAAATCAGTAATAACACGTGATGCCTTCCAATAATTGGCACTTGTCAAGGCCTCGATCGACATAGGGTAGGTTTGCCAAGCAAAGTACTTCGTCTATCTTGGTGAGACGTGATTGGATAATAGTTATATCCGTTTGCCAAAATTGGGTGTGACTTAACTAGGTATTCTCAATAGAATTGGAATCTAGAGGCATAAAGTTGGGCTTTAGCTCATAAGATGAACTAGAACACATTACAACATTTTTTACTTTAGGCAACGGCCAAAAACCATTGCCTAAAGTGTATAAACCGTTGCTTATAATATTAAGCAACGGTTTTTGAGTGTGCCCTAATCAAGCATTACCTATTCTTTAGGCAATGATTTTTTTCAAATTTCTAGCAATAGAAAATAATATCGTTGCCTATTAATGGATTATAGGCAATGGTTTTTTATTTCCTCTTTTGCAAAGGTTAAAAAGTGTTACCGAACAAAACATAAGCAACAACTTTTTCACTATTCAATAACACTTTCCATCAAAATAGGCAACGATTTTTTGGCATATAAGCAACATTTATCAAGATGCAGAAAAGGCAATGGTTTTTGCATATGAATCGATTCAACAAAGGTTTAGGATATCAACAATGATAGCTTCGCAAATAATAGGCAATGATTTTGCTCACTTGATGAATCGATTCTAGTGGAAAAATAGGCAACGATTTTTTGTTCACTTTGCGAATCAATTATGGAATCACTTCTATTTGTGTATAATGGGCAACGATTTTAGCCCACTTCATGAATCAAATTATGAATCGATTCAAGTTCTTGTACAATAGGCAATGGTTTTTTGTTCACTATGAGAATCGATTCTCCTTGAGTATAATAGGCAACGGTTTTAGAGCACTTCATGAATCGATTCTACAATCGATTAACAACACATTCTGTGAATCGATTATGAAATTGATTCCCAATGAATTGTGTAACCAAATCGATTCAGTCTGAACTTATTATTTTAATATCCTAATATAATCAATACATGACATCCATTTCATAAAACTTGTATTTCAATCAATCCAATAGTCAATACATCAATTATTTTGTTGCAAATTTGAAGAAATAAGTAGAAAATAGTAAAATAAATGTAAAGAGTATTAACTCTAAGTTCAACAGCATAAAAATTTAAATTGAAAATTAGATTCAGTGAAGATTTTCCTCAT
>JANHAO010016151.1:0-14505 GCA_026873985.1 Saraca asoca | reverse complement strand
AATGAACACTTAGTGATCAATGATGGATTAATCTCAAGTTTAGTGACTCCTTTGGACTAGTTATCACTTGTATTCTGTTACAGTTCCTGCATTGTTGTTTCTTGTCATTTTAGCTGCTGCAAACTAACCCCCCTTTATTTATCTCTTAATTTGATTGCTAATATTAGAAGATCCAAGGGCTCGACTCGGAGTTACTCTATGCTACAAGTAGAGTAGTGCAATCTGATTTACAAATTTATTAATCTAACTGGTCTCGGTAGCCAGTCAGATCCCAAAAAAATTTTCCAAAAAATTTTCATTTTATCCCTAAGGCTTTTAACAAAACAAAGGAATTTTATGAATTAATAATGGTTAACTCTAAGTCAATGAAAATTAAACATAATATTTCCCCATAGGATAAAACCTTTATAACCCATTCAACTTTCCAAATCGAGAAAATTATTTCTCCAATTGACTGGGGACAAAACCTTGATCAGATTAAAAAAAATTCAATTCCTTGGGAACCTTGTGGATATACGTACTAAGACTATCAAAAGGCTTCATATAATACCATATATTATCAAAACAAATCTCAAAAGCACTCTTGGTTGTTTTTCTTCAACTAAAGCAAAAATTATAAATTTCCAAACTGGTTCTTTAGATGGTGGGATCTTTATAGTCCTACACCAGAAATCTTTCCTGAAAAGCTCAATGAGGGACGGAATACCTTCAAATCATGTTTCAATAATTTAAATTATGGAAATGATTCCATTCTTCTCCAATTTTTCTCAAAAATTAGTTTTCCATGGTGTTTTTCATGTAAGCTCCCCACCATTTGACATGAAACTACCTTTGAAGAACTGGTCATTTTGAATATGGATTTTCTATGATAGAAGGTACTCATCAATCTCTTTAGAACAAATCGCAAATTGCAGCCTCCCTGGCATCAATCTCCTTCAAGCAAGAATATGTTTCAAAGTTGCAAGAGATTATTCAATAATTGACAAATATAGAAGAAAAGGTAGAATCCTATGCTTCAAATCCCTTCAACGAAGCAGGAGATTATGCCTAATCAAATGAAGATGATTACTTTGGTATCAACCTTAGTGATTAGTTGGCATAAAATGTGAATTCAAATGAAATGAAAATTAAATGGAATTCAAATTCAAGCATCAGCATAAGAAGACGAAATAACTTTCGGCTAGACAGCTTTACAAAAGGAAGTCAAAAGATGCCCTGATAGCTTTTGACAAATGAAAGATTCCACATCAAAGCCAATAAATGTAGTAGCATGTGGCTATCAACTATACACTATAGTGCTACTCTATAGCGAATAGTGAAATTGTAGAAATTTTCTATAAATACATCCCCATCCTAAATGTAAGGCATTCTAAAAAATTATCTGTGCCATCCCTTTCAAGCATTTTCTGGAGTAGTCTAGAGTTTTGTCAAATCTATAAGCTTTCTTTTCAAATTTAATAAATATCTTTATTATTTGGCAGTCCATCCACGATCCTTGCTTCTTTACTCTCTGTTTGCTTCTTGTTCTTTAATATATATATATATATATATTAGTTTATATGCCTATACTTGATATATTATATATTTATTATATATGTGCTTATTCTTACCTGAATTATATAAAAATGCATCTTGGAGTTATATAGATAGACATGGTAACACTTGAAATATTTCTTACCTGAAGCTTTCATCAATGTTAAAAATTGTATTACAAGAAAAGGCTTAACTGAAAGAGAAGTACAATTGAGGAATTTAATCAAAAAATAAATAAAATGATTATTATGTATAGGCCTATTGTTAAAATGACATGCTTAGATCCTGTTGTTAAAATGACATGTTCAGATATTAGTTTGCTTATATGATGGTAACAGTGGATTTCGATTCTTTTGGGACTCAAGCTAAACTCTAGGCTAAACTCTAATCAACGAAGGATTCTTTTGGGACTCAAGCTGTAATCAAGTTCTAAATGTAATAGATAAGTGAAGAAGGCAAGAAGAAGAGGAAGAGTAGCAAGGAACATAGAGCTTTCAAAGTGGTTCAACCAAATCTGGATAGTATCGAACCCTACGTCTACTGTAATGTATTAATCTGCAAGTATTTTTATAGAGTTTCTATATGGTGGTTTTAGTATATCCAGGGTTCATCTCCTTCCTTCTATTTATAGAGGAGAGGAGGTTACAATTATAATTTTACATGCTATAAATCTATTACATCAAATATTTATTGTACAAGATAGAACGGACTGACTAAAATCCTACAAATCAGCTTCTACAGATTACCTTTTACAAATGGGCCCCATGTGTCTGTCGGGCATGACATATGCTTGTTTCCTACTTAATGAGCTCCCGGGTTGATGGTCGCACCTCACGAGCCAGATCCTTCGACCTAGGGGAGCTATTGTTTCTAGGGTAGCGAGGTCGAGCTCGTTCTCGCTTGAGTGAGCTCGCATAAAGGAGGTCATTAGTGGCGCGAGTTGAAACTTAGCATTCTGAGCATCTTGGCAAGTTGAGGTTCTACAACACTTGGGCCATTGGCCAACCCATTAAAGAGGTTCCGGATTTCACCCATAACATATGAAATACATATATCTTACCTAAAGCTTTCCTGAATATTGATTTGCTTATATGAAAATATTGAAATACATGTATCATTTTGCTAATCTCATAAAATAAAATAAAATTCTATCTTTGAGGTAAATTGAATATGGGTTAAAGATCTTCCTAGAGAAAAAAAATTATGAAAAATTGAAAAATTATATAATTTTAGTTTCAATGCTTATACTTAATATGTTAAGTGTTTATTGTATATAGGCAACTAACTATATAATTTTTAGTTTATATGCTTATACTTGATTTTGTGTTTATTAAAATTAAAATGACTTGATAATAATATTGTTTAATTATGTGTTTGTTGGCATTATAGGATATGACAACACCTAAAATTTCTTTCAAGTAATTGATTACGTTTCTTGTATATGTAGGCAACTATTTATAATTTTTAGTTTATGTGCCTAAACTTGATATATTATGTGATCATTGAATTTGTGTTTATTCTTACATGAATTGTATATATAAAAATGTAGCTTAGAGTTATATGGATGGACACAACAATACTTAAAATATTTTTTACTTGAAACTCTTATCAATGTCAAAATTTGCATTATAGGAGAAGGCTTAATTGAAGGAAAAGTACAATTGAGGAAATTTAGTTAGAAAGTAGGTAAAATGATTATTATACATAGATTTGTTGTTAAAATGACATGTTTTGATTTTAATTTAGTTTTGTAATGTCTTGAATTTTTGGTTAATCCAATAAAATGTTAAGTTGTTGGAATTCATATTGTGTTGGGTGATTGTATATTTTGATTCGATGATTATTTTTGTAAAAATGTAAATAGCACCGGGTTTTTGTAAAAATGTAGCTAGCTAGTAGCATGTTTCTATAAAAAAATGGTGCTAGTATCAGGAATTTTTTTTTAAAAGGGAAAAGATGTTATTGTTTTTATAAAACCAATGTTTTTTTAATCCACTAAAGACATCAATTTTAATTAAAAAAAATTAATATCTTTAGTAGTCTCGAGAAAAGATGATTTTATATTATATCTGACATTTTTATGATTGATAAACGATGTCAGTTTGTGATAAAAACCATCGTTTCAATGAAAAAAATATGTTGATTATTTATAAAAAACTGATGTGTAAAATCTTTTTTAAATAAAAAGACATCGATTTTATATTAGAAAATCAACGTCATTTCATTTTTTTATGTCAATTTAAAAATCAACATAGATTGTTCTAACCTATCACTTTGCTCAAATAGACATCAATCTCTAAATCGACGTGAAATATGTAAAATAACTATTGACGGTCGATTTTGGTAATCAATTAACCAGAGATTCTGAGAACCAAACTACTATCAAATTGCACAAAGTACGATGAAATAGAAGAAGATTCAAGTGAAGGGAAGAGAAATCGAAGAGAAATTTTTATTATGGTTCGGCCAAAGTCCGGATGACCCCTACGTCCACGGTGACTATATTTGCTTTTTTCAGTGTTTTCTTGCTATACAAACATATATGAGAGAATATTTCAGTAGAGCTTCTACGTTTGTTTTTTCTTATCTTTCTATTGTGACTATCTCATCCCATTTATATAAGCTGGGAGGCTTATAAATCGTAATTTATCAATGTAGGACTATGATTACATCTATGCTAAGCATTAAATGCTAGACGCCAAGTAATGAATGATGGGCACATCATTGTCGGACTCTGGGGGCTGTTCTACGGGTTGGTAGAGTACTTAGATTGTATCTGTCAGACATTAGCTATTTCCCTCAATGCAAAGGAGAGCTCGCCGTCGCTTCCATTGATTAAGGTCGACGAGCTTGTGTCGTGCGATTTGTCACATGGCCCCCAGCGACCTTACTTCGAGTTAGGCCGTGCCTTTCTACCTTGACTCTCGATTCTCTGGGCTTCAACTGATCTCCTTCGCCTAATTCAAGATATGTCCATAACATTAGCCCCCCAACTCATAGTTTACTTTGTGAGTTGGGAGTTATTAATTTACTTCCCAGAAAGGGGACCTCTGCTCGTGGCATGACTTGCCCAGTGATGAACTACATGTCTTGTATAAGGATCATAGATAGATAGCGATGTGAATGGATTGGTGCATAAGTCTTGCTTTGATTTTAACGATCCCATGAACAATTGCATGCACTCTTGGCATGGCAAAGCGAGGAGCCTTTTGGGTGTGGTTGAGCCAAGTGAAGACGCAAGGGTAGTTTGCTACTCCTAATAGGGCGATTAAGCATGCCCGATCTAAAGATAAGACGAGCTCTAGACGCTTAGTGCTTATAGCACCAGGTGTACCCGAGTTGGATAAGGTGAGCTCTGGAGGCTTAGTATGTTCACACCAAGTGTGCCTGAGCTGGATTGTGAGCTCTGGAGGCTTAGTGCATTTGCACCGAGTATGCCGAAGCTTAAGCTCTAGAGGCTTAGTTCATTTGCACTAGGTGTGCCCGAGATGGAGCTCTTGAGGCTTAGTGTGTTCGCACCAGGTGTGCCCGAGTTGGATTGCGAGCTCTAGAGGCTTAGTTCATTTGCACTAGGTGTGCCCGAGCTTGAGCTCTAGAGGCTTAGTGCATTTGCATAAGGTGTGCCCGAGCTAGAGCTCTGGAGGCTTAGTGCATTCACACCAGGTGTGCCCGAGCTGGATTGCGAGCTCTGAAGGCTTAGTGCATTTGCACCAGGTAAGCTCGAGCTAGATTGTCAGCTCTTGAGGCTTAGTGCATTTGCACCAAGTGTGCCTGAGCTGGACTGTGAGCTACGAGGCATCTACATACCAGTTTGAGGTTGTATGATAGCCACAAGCAATGGATCACGCAGGGACTGGATGTGTAGTTCGTTTATTTACCATTTACTATCTATGGGAGGTTTGAAGCATTTGTTTCATGCGTGTCTCTTCAATTCTGTAGCCAGCATAATGATTATCATGCTCAGTGGATACACCTTAGCTTTAAATGCTGAAACACGCTGGTCCATTGCATCATGGGTCTTTTGAGGAGTTTCTAAATCTGACGGTTTGATTCATTTAAAATAAAATTGGGAAGGTCTTTCTACCTTTCTTTGTTTGTTGAAGTCATATGCCTTTTTGCTCTATCTTTTCTCTATCCTAGGGATTATCCACCACTCCTCTCTAGTCCTAGCCTTATTTCAACTTTTTGGTTTTGTCAAGCTAGGCCCTCGATTGTTGGTTCTCCATTTTTACCTATTTTTTCAGACTGCTTCCTGGTTTGACAAGATGAGTTTCTATCCCTGTTCTAGCATTTTGTATTTTTTATTCTAAAATCTTCGTGGATGTGCTTGTTGTTAATGGGAAATCAAGACATGGGCGAGTTTTTATTTGTTCCATTGGTAGTGGTTAGGGCCTTAGGTGGTGGTAGAGTTTCTTAGTTTTTTGGGCGCTTCCGTCTTAGCATCTAGAACCCTTGCTTACACTCCATAGATCTAGGTGGTCTGGGGCAGTAGCCATTTCCCTCTTAGGTTGAATCATTTCTGGATTCGTGACCTATTTTGTCTTGTGGCCTAATTATTTTTCTTCCTTCCTCCTATAAATGTCTCAGCCCTATAGACGTCACCGCCACCTTATAGTCAGCTAGGATTCCGAGTCCAAGGGGAATGAGGGGACACCTCGTGCTGCTAGGGATGCAACCTCCCAAAGTGGTGAGGTCACCAGTGGGTTTATAGCTTGCACTGGGCCAAAGGGGTCCGAAGCTATTTTTCCTTTTAAGCATTTCCCTTCTAGTATCAAACCTAAAGAAATAGGGGGAATTGCGGAGGTGTATCTCTTTCCGAAAGGCTTCCGTGTGATGGTACTATCTCGCGATGATTGTGCTGCACACCTTTCTCAGAGACTTACGGCTATCGACGTCCACCACCTCAAAGCGGGTTTTCGATTCCCAGTCCCCCCATACATAATTGATTTCCTAAACAAACTGGGACTTGCACTGGCCCAACTGACCCCCAACACATATTCTGCCTTAACCTCTCTTGCGTTGATCCACCTTCAGAATGGTCTCTATCCCCCTAGCGCAAGAGTTCTTTGCTTTCTCTACAACATTAAGGGTGCAGGGAGGTAGGAGGGTTATTACTACCTTTCACCTCATCCCTCAAAGTATAAGAAGTCATTGCCTCAAGGAGATGCCCGAGGGAAATTTAATGCGGGTACTTATAAGACCCATTGGTTCTATATATCTTGCCCATCCCTACGTCGTCTTCAAAACCTCTCATTTGTATGGAATCCAGGTGAGCGAGCTAAAGAGGATGCTAGTCCTCTATTGTTTTATTTTAATTTGAGCCTAACGTTTTGCTATGCTTCCTGCAGATGGAGTTCGAAAGGAAAGACCTGAGCTGAGTGTGGAAGAGATCGAGGTTTCAGATCAACTTTCAATTTTCGACAATCTTCCCAATAATTCAAAGTTCAACAAAGAGCTCTTGCGAGCTTATGGGCTTTCTCCCACTCTTGGTGCCAAACTTATTAACAGTTCATGTGATATCAGAGTTCATGGATCGGGAGAAATTTCCTCAACTGATTTCGGTGAACAAGTTGACATGAGTCGAGTTAACCTTGTTGAGCCTCCTCCGAGGCCTCAGTGGGTCACTACTTCTGCTTCTGCTTACATTAACTATCCTACCTCCTCAATGGTTGCTCTAAAGCCTGCTCAAGCCGGCTTGCCTTTTTCTTCCATGACTGCTCCAACTCTGACTCAGATGAGCCTCCCTTTTAGCCTGTCGATAGTGGAGGAGACTTTGCTCCCCCTGGCTCCTACTTCGCAATGTGGACTAACTGAGGTCGAGAAAGAGATGGTGAGTTCTCTGTGCCAGAGGGATGAGACTTTTGCTAAACCTTCTTCCAAAAGGCAGAGGGTTGACAAAGGGAAGGAGTTTACCACTGGTCCGATGGCATAGCTCGAGGGTGTTCTAGAACATCTCACTAGAGAATTGGGGGCCAAGTCCCTGGCCCTTTACAATATCATTCATCACAACGTGGGCTAAATTCTAGGGGCTAACATTGCATCCCTAGAGGACGACAGAATTCGAGGTAGCATCTTGATGGAGGTTTTGGCTAGCCATTGCTTATTGGTCAGTATTGTTCTCTTCTCTTTTTTTCTAGTTTTTACTTGTGTTCTGATTTCTTATCATTTTCTCCAAGGGGCATTGGAGGCTATCAAGCAGAGAAACGAGTGTTTGTGCTAGGAAGGGGAGAAGCATCAGCTCAAGGCTAGCCTCACTATGGCTACTAATGAGATGACAAAGCTAAAAAAGAAGTTGGGGAATGTTGAAACTCAGCTACAAGGAGCCAATGCCACGGTAAAAAGGGCTGGGGAGTCTTTTGCTCATGAGATAGCCTATTTTGCTTCGAAGCTACATGGGGCTCATGATGAGCTTCAAAAGAGTAGAGAGGACATATTCTCTCTAACACAGAGGGTCGAGAGTTTCCAGAAGTGACTCGAAGCTGCCCAAGAGAGGATAGATCATGCTGTGGAGAGAGAAAAGCGGGTTGAAGAGACGACTAAGCGAGCTAAAGAGGCTTCCAGACAAGCTAAAGAGAGGGTCACATGTGTCAAAGTGGAGGCCGTCAAAGTGAGTGAGGAGACTTCTGCCATGGTCGATCAAGCTCGAAAAGCTGCGATTTCTCATACTACCAATAGTTTCATGCACACCCTATGGCTGAATCGTCCATACCTCGATTTTTCTTTTTTTGGTGGGGAGATTGTGGATATCATCTAAGGTTTCATTAAAGGCATAAAGATAGCCCCTTCTCCGATTGCTAAGGCTGCGTATGGTCCTCCTGATGAGAGTATGATGCAGGTTGAAGTTACTTCGCTTGCGGGGGAGTCAACCGAAGAAAGACCCAAAGGACAGACAGTGGAGAATCTACTTGCAACACTTTCGAGCCCCCTAGACACCTAGGGTCCTCTTGGTTCGGAGGCTCCTCCTAGTGTAGAGCCTTAATAATTTTATTTTTCTTGTTGTTTTTGTACTTTTGTGACTGAGACACTTTTATCCTCACTTCTAATTCTGTCGATCTCCTCCTTCTCTCTTTTTTTTTGGTCTTACTAGTGACCTTCTTATGTCCCTGTAAGTTGTATTAGATCGTGGGATGCGAGGTCCGAGCCTTTTTATCCTGCGACGCCACTAACGAGTCTATCTTCACAAAACATAGTCATTTTCCTCGAGTTTAAGTAAAAACAAACATCGCTAGAAAAATATTGAAGAGCATGCTAAGCTAAACAGAGGTTCCTTTAATTCAAAACTTCCAAGAATAGTTACAAATTAACAGAGCTAAATTCACTTTACTAATAATAAGGCCGGAGATGTTCGGCATTCCAAGCTCAGGGGAATTCTTCCCCTTCAATGTTTGCAAGGCGGTATCCTCCGATCTTTAATCTTTCTTTCATAATATATAGACCTTCCCAATTAGGACCCAATGTTCCTTCCCTGGGATTACGGCCTCCCGGCTGGACGAGGCGTAGGATGAGGTCGCCTAATTTGAAACTTCAAGCTCGTACTTTTTGATTGAAATATCATGCTACCCTTTGTTGGTAGGTCGCGATTCTCATACACTCTTCGTCTCTTTTCTCTTCAATGAGGTCAAGACTCACAGTGAGCAATTGGTTATTTTCCTCTACGTTAAAAGTAGCTCTCCGGCGTGAGGTAACTTCAAACTCTACTGGCACCATTGCCTTGGTTCTATAAACCATTGAGAAAGGGGTTTCTCCTATGGTGCTGCAAGCCATGGTGTGATAAGCCCATAGCACTTTTGGAAATTCGTCTACCCATGCCCCATTTCTTGCCTCTAGCTGCTTTTTTAGGATTTGCTTAATGATTTTATTCACTGCCTCTACCTGCCCGTTGATCTAAGGGTGGTCTACAGATGAAAAACTTTTCAAGATCCTAAGGTCGTTGCAGAATTGGATGAACTACTCGCTAGTGAACTGAGCCCCATTATCAAATACTATTTACTGAGGAATACTGAACCGATAGATAATATTGTTCCAAACAAATTTCTCGATTTAAGAAGAAGAAATCTGGGCCAACTCTTTTGCTTTTGCCTATTTGGTGAAGTAATCTATCACTACTACAACATATTTACAATTTTCGTGACCCACGGGAAGAGGTCCTATCAGATCAATCCCCCATATCATGAAAGGCTAAGGGCTGATCATTTGTCGGAGGTAGGCTGGGGGAACTCCGGGAATCATGGTGAACCTTTGGCATATGTCACATCTCCTGACAAGGTCAATTGCATCCTGTTTCATGGTTGGCCAGAAGAAACCTTGCTGAAAGGCCTTCTGGGCCAATGACAGCCCCCCAGCGTGGTTTCCACAATGTCTAGCATGTATTTCTTTTAGAACAAGATTGTAATTGGGACCATTGATGCATCGGAGAAGCGGGACCGAGAGGCCCCTTCGGTAGAGCACATTGTCTATGATGTAATACTTAGCAGCTCGAAACTGTATGTGGCGTGCTTCTAACTTGTCTTCTAGAAGTTCACCATGTTGTAGGTATTTCAAGATGGGGTTCATCCACGAGCTATGTGCCATGGCAGTCAACATTACAGTGTCTTTCTACTTGATGCTGGGAAATGGAAGAACTTCTATGGGTATTGCACCCAAAAACTTCATATCCCTTGTCACGGCCAACTGAGCTAATGCGTCCACGTGCGCATTCTGAGCTCGTGGGACTTGGCTGATTTCGTATTGTTGAAATTTATGGAGCAATTCTTGGGCTTTTTGGAGATAAATAGCCATCTTCGATCCCTTTGCTTGGTATTCCCCCTTTATGTGGCAAACGATCAATTAAGAATCGCTGAAGACCTTTGGGTTTTCAGCTCGTACCTCTTTTGCAAGATGAAGTCCTGTGAGGAGTGCCTCATATTCCGCTTCATTATTGGTAGCCTGGAATTTGAGCCTCAAGGCACAGAGGATTTTATGTCCTTTTGGGCTTATTAATAGGACCCCTACTCCTACCTTATGCTCGTACAAGGACCCGTCTATGTAAAGTTCCCACCATAGTTCTTCTGAGGTTTCTACCTCTTCCCCCACAGGTCCGGTGAATTTAGCTACAAAGTTAGCCAGGGCTTGTCTCTTAATTATCGACCTTGATTTGTAGTGGATGTCAAATTGGGTGAGCTCAACTGCCCACTTAAGCAAGCGACCTGAAGCATCTGGCTTTTGGAGGGTCTGTATCAATGGATACCGAGTTGGGACCTCAATGGAATGGGCCTAGAAGTAGGGTCGTAGTTTTCTTAACATAACAACAAGGCCATAAACTAGCTTTTCCATAGGAGTGTAGTTTTCCTTAGCATTTACCAACCTTTTACTCATGTAGTAAACTAGGATTTGTGCTCCATTTTCCTTAAGGACAAGGGCCACGCTAATGGCATGCTGAGACACCTCAGATAAAGGGTCAGCCTATTGCCTTCCCACAGTTTATATAGGAATGGGGCACGACCATGTATTCCTTCAGATGTAAGAAGGCGGGTTCACATTCCTCTGTCTAGTCAAAGTGCCACGCTTTCCTTAAGGCTTCAAAGAATGGCAAACACTTATCCGTTGCTTTTGAAATGAATCTGCTGAGGGCCACGATCCGGCCAGATAAGCTCTGGATGTCTTTAACTTTGCTTGGCGATCTCATGTCAATGAGTGCTTTGATTTTCTCAGGGTTCACCTCTATGCCTCTATCATTCACCATGAACCCAAGAAACTTTCCCGAAGCCACTCCAAATGCACATATGAGTGAATTCAACTTCATCCGATATTTTTGTAGGATTCGAAACATTTCATCCAGGTCATTTACATTATTCAAGACCTATCTAGACTTCACGAGCATATCATCCACATAGACCTCCATAATCTTCTCAATTTGATCTTTGAACATTGTATTGACTAGCTATTGATAGGTTGCCCCAGCATTTTTAGGTTCGAAAGGCATCACCTTATAGCAGTACAGCCCTTAGTCTGTGATAAACGAGGTGTGCTCTTCATCCTGCGACTCTATGGGTATTTGGTTATATCATGAAGCTAAGGAGTTGGTGTCCAGCCATTATGTCAACGAGTTGGTCGATCCTTGGTAAGGGGAAGCTATCTTTTAGACAGACTCTATTCAAGTCTATGAAGTCAACGCATGTCCTCCATTTCCTGTCCTTCTTTTTAACCAAGATAGGGTTGGCTACCCAGACTAGGTAATGAGCCTTTTGGATGAATTTGTTCACCAACAACTTATCCACTTCTTCCTTCAGGGCATGGGGACATTCCACAGTTAAAAGTCTTCTTTTCTGCCTAACTGGTTGGTGGTGAGGGTCGACATTCAACTTATACAACATAATTTTAGGGTCAATCCCTACCATGTCCTCATGACTCCAGGCGAAGACATCCAAATTTGCCTTAAGGAAATCTATCAACTAGCCTTTCACATCAAAGGGCAAGCTTTTCCCGAGCTTGAGACACTTCTAATCATCTACCTTGTCGATCCTGACCTCTTCGAGCTCTTCGACTGGCCCGATTTCCTTGTCTGTCTCCCAATCACGTGGGTCGAGGTCATGACTAATTTTGATTGAGTTCAGAGCCTGGGGCTCTTCATTGGGAGCTACATCCACTCTTTTTCCTTTTTCCCCGAGCTTGACGACATCCTTGTCACACCGTCTGGCCATGTATTGCTTGCCTCATATGCATCTGACCCCATTCAAGGTCGGGAATCGGACTGTTAATGTTCTGGTGGACATGACCAAGTCTAGATCGTTCATCGTCGATCGCCCTAAGAGTATGTTGTAGGCCGAGGGATAATCTACAACCAGGAAATCGGCCAAAATAGTAGATTAATGGTCCTTATCCCCCAAAGTGATGGGAAGCCTGACTTGCCCTATGGGAAATACTGTGTCACCGGTGAAACTGAAGAGAGGCTAGAGTGAAGATTCAAGATTGCTCCGAGTCAACCCCATCTAATCGAAATACTTCTTGTATATGACGTTGATCGAACTGTCGGTATCTAGCATAATTCTCCGCACCTCGACACTGTCAGCCTTGGCCCTAATGACTATGGTATCGTTATGAGGGGATTGGACTCCCCGTTCATTGTCATCCACGAAAGTAATACACTCAGAAGTTGCCCTTGCTTTCTTAACGGGTCTGGTAGACTCACTACTTACGGACAAGACATAGCTGGCATTCCGCACGTATCACTCTCATGAGTTGTGTGAGCCCCCTACAATGTGCAGTCCTCCGTGGATTGTGTAAATGGTCCTAACCACTACCGTTTGCTCTTGTTCGACGTCAGGGGGAGGTCGTGCCATGCATTATGGAGATTGTTGGTTTGCTAGTCGTATCACATAATTTTTTAGGTGGCCTCTCCAGATAAGGTGCTTGATTGCGTCCTTAAGAGACTAGCAGTCGGAGGTGGTGTGCCTGATATCGTTGTGATAGGCACAAAACCTATTTGAATCCTTATACTTTGAGGGGGTCAGTAGGGGCCTAGGTTGCCTAAAAATTTTCCTTATGCTTTTCCATGACATATATTCTCTCCAAGGTGTCGGATAGGATGATGTAGTTGTCATAGTGACCTTGGGGCTCATATCACTCCGTCCTAGCTCTCTTCGCAGGCTGAATACCCACATTGTTGACTTAGTCTATTCCACCTTTGTTGTGGTTGCTTCTTTTTCCATCCTTGCCAGGAAATGAACTATTAGCTTTGTTCTTCCGTCCAAACCCCTTCAAACCGAAGGTTTCCTCCCACCGGATTTCTTTTGCAGCTCGCTCATAGAACTCTCTCAAGTTCCTTACCAGGGACTTGTATACACTCTAGTATAGTTTTTCGTCCCTGTGTAGTCCTACCGAGATTACCGTCAGAAAACTGTCATTGGAAGGGCTCTCTATATTGCTGATTTCACACCGAAATCTTATAATGTAGTCTTTCAATGACTTGTCCTTTCTTTGGAAGATCATCACCAAGTGGCAAGACGATGCAAGCTACTTCTTAAGGGCCCCGTATTGGTCAATAAATTTGTTTTGACATTCTTCCCAACTATTGATACTATGAGCTGGAAGACTCTTAAACCATGCCTGCGGCATATCCCCAACACTCTGCTTAGCTGAGCAGAAGTAGAGGGGAAAGGAAAGGAAAAATCTGTTATACACGTATCTCAAGGCAATTTTCGTTGCTTGGCTGAGAAGGAAGTCAGGAAGAGAAGGGAAGTTAAGTGGAAAAGAACTGTGGGCCCTACGAATAAAACTTCTACCCAAATATGAGGGGAAGTGTGTGAAAATTGCACAGTCTTTCTTCAACCCGAGCTCCTTCTTCTCTGTGACAAAAAGAGTTTCGATTTCTCACTCTCACGTCCAGCTTCCTCTCTTCTCCGGCAGTCCATTGGTGAGCCAGCGCCAGTCCGTCGGTGAGCTAACGCCAGTCTGTCGCCGTCCATGTGAAGCTGAGATCTTCCCCTATTGTCTGAGATCCAAGCTCCGTTGTCGAGAAGCCAGTGCACCTCCACAGTCGAGAAGCCAGCGCACCTCAAGCCGTCGAGAAGCCAGCCTAAGTCCGCCATCTACCGTTCGCTATCTCGCAAAGTCGAGATCTTCCCACTTCCTCTCAGCCCCGAGCTCAAGCCGTGAAGAAGCCAGCGCTAGTACGCCGTCTGGCTCCACCGTCCGCCTCCATCGTCTCAGCCCAGATCCCCAGTTAAGCATCTCATTTTCCTCTTCATTTTTGTAATAGGAAGTTGATACCGCTGGTGGTGTTGATACCGACAGCCAGTGCAGAGGACTGAGGAAAAAAATTGGTTGTTGTTGAATATAAAAAAAATTGTCCGAAAAAAAAATGTCCGAATAAAAACTGTCTGAAAAAAAAATTGTCCATGTTGTGGTTATGACCAATTTTGTAGATGTTGTCTGCTTTGTGTGTATAGTGTAATCAGGTTATGATGAGATGTTGTTCAATTTCTTACCTCTGTT
>JANHAO010016150.1:0-14513 GCA_026873985.1 Saraca asoca | reverse complement strand
AAAGGTACATCAAAATTTTTAAAATTTATATTTTTAATGTGATCGAAGACCTTTTGGAATAAGACTATCTTAATTAACCATAAAGAAAGATTGAAAAGAGAGACATCGAGAATATATGTATATGGGGCCAATGGTATATATGGCTGAGGCTGGAAGTGGAGGAATACGGCGACTCTGGAAGTTTCCTTTATTTTTTGTATCTTAATTCTTCTGCTTTCCTGCCTCCTACTTAACTTTAAGCTTCTTGTCTTTCTCCCACATCCTAACTTTGAATATTTAATTAAATTTCTTACTCAATTGAATATTTAATTAGAAATTCTTAATGTTTATATTCTCTGTTCATTCACTAAATTTGAAATCGTTATAATTATTTTTGAATAATTTTATATAAAATTCAACCTCTTTAAAAATGTCATTTATTTTGTACATAAAATAGGTGATTTTATTTTAAAATAAAAACATCAGTAAAATCATTCAATTTTTTTTTATTTTTTTGTTATGTATTTGCAATACATTGGGACCGGAAAAATGGGGGTGTGCTGGAATCAAATTCCATTTAGAATTGAGGTGCGTGCAGCTGGCTGGGTTCGGATTTTAGACAATGACTTGATGCTTAATTTATGTAGCTGCTGTTTAATTTAGTGGCTTCACCTTTATATTATCGTGTTAAACACTTACACTTGCAAGCACGGCCGCGGTCCACCAAAATGGTTGCTTTCCCATGATGCAAGGAACATTAGTAACTTAAATCATTAGTTAAAATTTTAATATTATCATTTATTATATTTTAACAACTAAAATATTATTATTTTAATAAAATATCTGTGAACTTCAAAGAATTTGTTCCTTATGGACCTTATCTCAGAAATTTAGGGACCGCCTTCCCAGTTTGCACTTGCCCTTCTTCTCCTCTGCGTGCCAATTTTGACCCAAAGTCTCATCTGCAGCGGCATATGTCGCACGCTTATTGTTATTATCGTCAATGAATCTTATCTCATCTCTATTTTTAATATAAAAATATTCCATTATCTGTATAAAATATATAATAATTTTTTTTAATATAAAAATTGAAAGATAAAATATAAGAATATTATAATTATTTTTGAGTAAAAATTTAAAATAAAATAAATTAATAATTTTTTTTTTAAAATTTATAATGTACAGCAGCTACACGTTTTTTTTGTATATATTTTGAATCTCGTCACATGGGTTGAAACATCCCCGCGATGCATTTACCGATTAAAAAAGGCCCAATCATGATTCAGATCTATCACCTATATATTTTAATATAAAATAGTAAATTAATTATAGATCAATGACACGTCTTATCATGAAAAAACTTTTTTAATACAATTGTAATATTGAAAATTTTAATATTATCATCTATTTTTTTTTTTATAAATTTAAGATAGTTAAATGAATTTTAAAATTAAGAAGATAGTTTTTTTATTTTATCAAAACAATAATACTAAAAATTTTAATATCATTATAAAATTAAAAAATATTTTTATTATTATAGATAACTTATTTTTTAAATTAATAATAAATTTTTTTGAATCTAATACTTTTAATATACTGTCCACATCTCCCGTATCACATTGAATGACTGGCTTGTCCATTAGCTTGCCGGCATGAAAGATTAACAATAATGTTAAAAATTGAAACAATTTAGATATAATTATTATAATTACGTTATTACTGATGTTAAGTCGGTGAAAAGCTAATAATCATATTCAAAACTCCATCAAAATACACATTAATTTTTCAGAGATAGAAAGAATTGAATTTGTCATATAAGAAATACATGAGCTGCTTCTCCGTGACAGTATTTTATATAAATGGATTTATATACCGGATAAAATTAAACAAAAAATAATATTTATTTTAAAAAATACAAATACAAAAATACTTCCTAAAATGACGGTAAAGTATAAATGACATCAGCATTTTTCAAGATCTGGTGTTCCTCTTTTGCCAAACAATATCTATCTACATTGCCTATATGGGTTGCCACCACCAGTGTTAGTGACTTGAAAGTGAATCACAATAACTAGACCCTTCGAATTTTTTGAATGCAAATTACGTTATTATCCAAAAACACATGAATCTGCGATTGTCCCGGATTAGGGTTTTCTTTGAAACAATTGTGGACTCTTCTTGCTTTGGGTACTTTGGGAAATTACCTTCCATTCAACTTGCAAATGTATAATATCAAATTTAAATATGTCATATTTATAATATTAACAAAAATACAATTCAAATCGTCTTAATTTTTTGTTAGTATAAGATTGGAAGAGAGAAAGATTTTAAAAAAGATGGAGGGAATGCAATCAAAATAATGTGTGCAAGGATCAATAATTTAACAAAAAATTCTAATATATATATAAATAGGAAGAAATCCTCATTTTGAAATGAGAAAGTAAAACGATAAAGATGTGGGAATTTTTATTAATGTGAATTCTGTATAAATGAAAATCATTAACATGAATCTTATATTTTTATCTGCTATTTTGAAATAAGATTTTTTTTATGCTCCAATTGTGTATTAAAATTTCTTTAATTCAATACATACTTTTGTATCATAGGATCTAAATTTCTATAATTTTTTCTATTGTCAATTTTTTTTTTAATTTAAAAGAAACAAGATATACTATTATATTCTGACATACATGATTTCTTGTATCAAGACATATTATTTTAATAAATTTTTTTATATATATATATATTTTTTAATTTACCGGGAGAATCTCCCCAATATCCTGAATTGATGTATCAGGGAAGTGAACCATGGGAAGCATCTCGTAGAGGAGGCATTAAAAGGTAAGCCGCAGGTCGAGTTCAGACAACAACTAGGCCACCGCACATTCGTCTCTCTCCTTCTCCTCTCTCTCTTCGTCTGTCTTTATGCAGAGCACATTGCCCTGAATCAGTGAATCTCTTGATCAAACACAACAGAGAACTAATAAGCTCAAAAAATGGTGACTCTGAAAGGAGGCACAAGACCGCCATGGGTGGGCCTGGGAGCTAGCGTATGGCTCCAAATAGCATCAGGAAATGCCTACAACTTCCCACTGTACTCACACTCGTTGAAATCCGTTCTTGGTTTCAACCAGCGCCAAGTCACTCTGCTCGGCGTCGCAAATGATATGGGAGAAAATGTCGGCCTTCTTCCTGGTGTTGTCTGCAACAAGTTTCCACCTTGGGTTATTCTTCTCATCGGCTCTGTTGCTTCCTTCCTGGGCTACGGCGTTCTGTGGCTTGCTGTTAGTAAGACTGTTCAGTCCCTTCCTTACTGGTTGGTCAGTCCATTTCTTCTCTACTCTTTTCTCTGTAAATAAATAAAATCTATGATTTTCTTTAACTATTGTGCAATGATCCGAATTGGTAAAGTGGTGAAGCTTTAGCTTTCAATCTGCAGATAAAGTTTCCTTCTTTATGTTTTCTTTGCTTTGATCTGTCAATTTTCTGAATTAGATTGTAAGTGGATGAACTGAATCAGTTTATTGATGAGAATTATTATATGGGCAGTTTTTTTTTTTTTTCAAAATTTCTGAGAATAGATGCTTATTAAGTTGGTGAGGTGAATTTGAATCGGCTTTCTGGTAGTGTTTTAAGAAATCGTGATACTAATCTGAGAGCCACAAAACAATGACAGAGAAGGAGTGTTCAACTTGATCTGATGTTTTGTGGCAGAGGAAACCTGGGAAGTCCGAGGCACAAAAAGTAATGGGTTAGGTGTGATCAGGAGCAGCCGAATATCACGCGATCAAACTTGTCCTTTAATGCAGAAGATCTTTTCCTTTTTTTTTAATCCATAATTACAATATTTCTACGTTACTAAAATTTTTAAATTAATTTAATAATTGATGTGAAATGGTAACACTCTCATTAATCCTTCTAATTTTCTTGCAAAAGGACCTACCAACAGTTTCAACCTTTATCCCTTGAGTTCCAAAATAGTTTCTTGTTCCATTGTCATCTTTTGAGCCTCCTCTCTGCCTTGTGTGAGTATTTTATCTTCTTATCTAATTACTCAACTTATGCTGATTTTAGACTCAAAATGACCTTTATTTTTTTCAAAAAAAAAAAATCAACTTAAACTTCTTATGAAGCCTACCTTTTTCTTTTAGGCAGAATGACTTTAAATTAGTTTGACTCAAATTATATCAAATATATAGTTATGAAATGAAAAGAGCTATAAATATTTAGAAATGCAAGTAGCATTATTCAAAAATCAAATGTTGATGGGCACAATTATAGCATTAATTATTCAATAATTAAATAAGATGAAACCAAATCCATCACTTTACCACTTTAGGATGGCCATTATGAAATCTGGCGGGAGATGCCTGCTTTGAGCCAGGGAGAAACTTGCAGAAAAATCATACAGCTAAATTTTATTAATTAGGAAATTTTCGTTCATTTATATTATTTTTTGTAAAATTCTTTGCACCTGTTGAGATTTTGTTTTTTTTTTTCCTTAGAAAAATGCTAATTGCACACATAATTCACCTTGATCCCTCAACGAGGGGCCGATCTGACTGTATGTGGATAAGTAACGTTACTCTTCATTCTATATGTAATATTATATATGTTTGATGTTTGATTGACAAGGCTCAATTATCATTTCATCTTGTATTACAATGCAGTTATGGATTGCCCTCTCTATTGCCACCAACAGCAGTGCATGGTTAAGTACTGCTGTTCTTGTTACCAACATGAGAAATTTCCCTGTCAGCAGAGGCACAGTTGCAGGAATCCTGAAAGGTTATGGTGGCCTCAGCGCCGCAGTTTTTACCCAAATCTACAGCATTGTGCTTCACAATTCTTCTTCTAAGTTCCTGTTGTTCCTTGCCATTGGCATTCCAGCTTTATGCTTGAGTATGATGTTTCTTGTTAGGCCTTGTACTCCGGCCACTGGCGAAGACTCTTCAGAAAAAGCTCATTTTCTCTTCATCCAAATCTCCAGTGTGGCTTTAGGCCTATATCTTCTTGCAACAACAATATTTAAGAATGTTCTTCCATTAAGCAGTGAAGTTTCCTATGTTTTGGTTGTTGTAATGATTCTGCTTCTCATGGCTCCCCTTGCAATCCCTGTCAAGATGACTTTGTGTCCTAGAAAAGCCAGTAAATCCGATACAGCTGAACAAGAAGTTGGATCCTCAGACTTCCTTGTTCAAGAAGGCAATGATGACAAAACACAGCCCCTTCTACAATCTTCATCGTCTGCAAACCTTGGAAGCTTCTATGATAGCGAGGATTCGTCTGAGGTTGGTATGCTTCTTGCCGTGGGCGAGGGGGCAGTGAAGAAGAAGAGAAGGCCTAAAAGAGGGGAGGATTTTAAGTTGGCTGAAGCTATAATAAAGGCTGATTTCTGGCTTCTATTCTTGGTTTTCTTTGTTGGTGTTGGTACTGGAGTTACTGTTCTTAATAATCTAGCCCAAATAGGCATTGCACAAGGTGTGGAAGATACCACGGTCCTATTGTCAATTTTCAGCTTTTTCAATTTTGTGGGTCGGCTTGGTGGAGGAGTTGTTTCTGAACATTTTGTCAGGTCAGTGACATCCATCCTTGCTAATTATATTGGTTAAATTTAACATTTATGCTTAAGCTTGTAATCTAGATGGATTACCACTGATAAATTTATGCTGCCAAGAATTTTTCAAATATTGTTTTACAAATTATTACTCAACTGTACTCATATTTCAATTTAATTTAAATTGGTCCCGTCTGTTTATATTTTGACACGTGTTTTTAAGTGACAATTTGTGAACAATATTTAGCATATTTAGCATGACTAGCATTTCCAGTAGTCTTGGAATTGAATGGCATTTCAAATTTAAAGAAGTGCAAAGTTTCTCTGAATCTATCTCTTCTGCAGGATTGAATTCATTTTGATTATGTGATACAATTGACATCATGCAGGACAAGAACAATTCCACGGACAGTATGGATGACATGTACTCAGATAATCATGATCATCTCCTACCTCCTATTTGCATATGCCATCAACGGAACCCTTCGTCCTGCAATTGCATTTCTTGGTGTCTGCTTCGGCGTGCAGTTCTCAATAATGATCCCTACTGTCTCGGAGCTCTTCGGCTTGAAGCATTTCGGCATATTTTACAATGTCATGTCACTTGGAAATCCTCTAGGCGCTTTCCTTTTCTCAGCCCTCCTTGCTGGACATATCTATGATAACGAAGCATCGAAACAACATGGTTTAGGTTTGATTGCTTCAAATGTATCATGTCTGGGTCCAAATTGCTTTAGACTGACATTCTTCATCCTGGCTGCCGTGTGTGGTGTTGGCACCATCTTGAGCATCATTCTGACTGTGAGAATAAAGCCTGTTTACCAAATGCTTTACGCAGGTGGTTCTTTCAGGCTGCCTCAATCTTCAAGTCACTGAATTATAATATATTTATAGTGAAGCTTATGGAGATTATGCTTAGTAGTCTCTCTATTATTATTATTAATCTATGAGGAACGTTTACTTTTAGAATTTCATTTTTGTAATGCTTCTTTTAGTATGCATGGAAAAAAAAAATGATTTAAGATGTCAAATTTGTACACAGATATAAAAGGAATTTACTTTGTTGGACATATTTGATATTTTTAGCTCGGTTCCGTTGATGAAAAGGTATGTCTTGAATACTCGAGAAGAAATGTTTCAAATTAGTGTCGGCAAGACAGAGTAGATAGGTAAACCAAACATAGAAAGATGGTCAAAATTTTGATCACTATTTGACAAGTGAAGCGATCTTTGACAAGACTACCAGAAATCAAAGTTCATATGGAGCCATCACAATCAAAACCGAGTCACATTATAAAAAAGAATTAAATATATATTCTCGTTAATTTAAATTGTATTAGTTTAGTCCTTTAATAATTATTTTCTCAAATATGTAAAAGAAGGAAATTGTGTAACATTATGATATAGCAAATCAAATGTCAACCCATGAAATATTGTTTCACGTCAAGTGAAAAGATGTCATAAACACAAGCGGACACAAAAATAGCAATATGAAAACATTGCAAAAACATAGTATTTCATATACTAGACTGTAATAATCAATAATGCTACTGTCACTCACCCTTTCAAGAGGACGCCAAGCCAAGAAAAAAACACCAAAAACAAAAACTCAAGTTGGTTTCAAGTCCTGAAACAGTGTAGGCCACAGTGCATGATCATCATCACAATCAAAATCAAACTTCTCCTGGTACTGACCGTAAGCCCATGGGCTCTCGGGCCTAACATCTGAAGGTCTGGCAGGCCTTGGACTCTTGCTACCCAAAGGCCCAGATAATTTTGGGCTCCTTGGTGCAACAACCATTCTTCCATCAAGGGGCCTGGATATTATTGGGCTTCTGTTTGCATTGATCAGTTTCTCATGCATCCTAGCGTCAATAGGCCCAGAAAGCTTTAAGACCTTGTTTGGCACCACCCTCTCATTCATTCTTCCATCCAAAGGCCCTGATAATGCAATGCTTCTTGTTCTGTGAATTGGCTTCTCTTCCTTCGGTTCTTCACAACCTTGCCTCCTCACCAGAGCACCTCGCCATTTTTCTTGGTACCAATTCGTATCCGGCATGCTCTTTACGACGACGGCTCCTTCGCGAAAGCCCAGCTTGCTAACGCACTTCCTTAAGCACTTCTTGATTACCCCAGAGAGCCTTTTGGGACTTACTCCATTGTTTTCCTTCTTTGCAAGCTTGAGAATCTCTAGCCTGTGTTTGGCAATGGAGATTCCCATACTCTGTAGAAACTCATGGTTGAAGTAGCTAGAATCCTCCACCTGAAGCTCATTGCGGGCAAAAGTGATGCCATAGTCGTAGATCAGGGACGGCTCAAGGTTGGTTCTGGATAGCCAAGAGAACCAGTCCATGGATGGAGTTTTGGTGGAAATTGTAGTATATGCTAAGGTTTGAGAATGGCTTTGGGACATATAAAGGAAAAATATTGGTTGCCAAACATAAATTGCTCTAATAATTTTATACTTAAATCATACTAGTTCCTATTTATATCCATTCAAATTGTGTCATATGAAAAGAAAATTATATTTTGTTTGTTTATAAGAGTAGAGATAAGGAGAGGGAGCGATAAATGTGGTGGGTAAATGGCTAGCAAGTGATGGGGAAGTTGTCATGTTATGTTTTTAATGCAAATTTGGAGGGTAGTTGAGACAGAGAGTGACAAGAGTGAGAGTGCAGGTTTTGACATTTCCTTAAGATATGGGTCACAGGTATGGCTGCTGGAACCTGCATGGGAATAATGACAAAAGGTTTGGATTTGGAAGTTAGATCCTAATCTCAACACTCAGTCTATTGCAGAAATCTATGTCACCACCGAAATCAAATTAAATGATTACTTCAAGAAATAATTAAAAAAAAAAATGAAAAATGCTATGTCTCTGCAGGCGATGGCTGGCTTGTATAATTAGAAAATTTGTCAGATGGTGGCCCTACAATACTTCTTGCAATTACTCAGATGCTTTAAAAGGATTAAACTTTCTTAAATTTATTAGATTTGGTTTTCATAAATCTCCCCCCACCAGTTTTGGAAAATTCCTAACATCTTGTACTTAGCCACCAAAAATCCTTGATTGTAATATTAAATTAGGAAAAAAATCATTTATATTCTAAGAGATGAAATTAAATCTATTACAATTTAGGATACCTCAATTTTTTTTTTTTTATCTATGAAGCTGGTACAATAAACATGAGACAGTAATAATTTCAAAATCATTCAAAAGTGAGGACTAGTAATTCTTGTTAAAGAGTTACCTCAATTCATGCAAATATAAGTGTCTTACATGAATATTCTTTTTCTTATTTTTATATGATCAATTTTCTTAGCAAAGTGAAAGGATTGGGATACTTATTTACATCATTATTAGAGTCACATTGCAAAAATTTAATTATAACTACTTACCAAAAATACACTAAATTGAAACTATTTAAAACTTTTGCAAAAATGTTGCTCTCCAGTTTACTTTTGAATGTGAGGTACATACTTTCTTATCATAGAAAGTAAGATCTAGAATTTTAAATTTTATTTATAAAATACAAGGAATAGGAAGGAAAAAAAAAAGAAGAGTATTGCTAAAACTTTATTATATGAAAAATAAGTTAAATTTGTGTTTTTATCTTTATTTTCAATTTATAATTTTTTATAAAATAAATTGGATATCATTTATTTTGTGAAGGAAAGTGAATGGTGAATAAGTTTGGTAAAAATCTGTTATATGTACAATTGTCATTTGCCACCTCAAGCGTTTGAAGACAATCCAAAATGACAGAGCAAACGACATTGCCGTAAGTGGGAAGGTAGGTTGAAAGAGAAATGGGCCCAAGAACAGGGAAGTGGTTAGAGGAAAATCAATTTGGTAACCTACTACCCATTTTGCCGATCATATATAAAAAATGAATCAACTTTGAGGCTTTCAAGCCCTATTAATTAATACTTACCTGCCCACTTTAAATAATACTACTTTTCTTTATCTTTATTTAAAAGAAAAGTATGAACAACACAGAATAAGTGAATAGCTATTTTGCAAGCCATGCAGTGTACAATCGGCCTAATCCTCGTTCAGTGAATTTGTTCATTGAAATAATGTCAAAAATGGCGGTGCAAATTATAATGAAAACAGGGAAGAGTAGAAGAACCGCAATAGTAGATCATTGTCTCCTCAAATTTAGTGCAGAAGCGACAGAACACCAAGTCTTTGATATGGTTCTAATGCAGTTGAGTTTTGTAGACAATCTATTCCTCACAGTTGATCTTGCCTTAGAATCCACAGCTACAAAATTGCAACAATTAAATGCATTACTTATCAATATAAATGTATAATATCATTTATAATTAGCTCACAATTAGAAAAAAAAAATACAAAAGTCACATCAATAACTACTCAATCGTCAATAAATTAATCATGCATTTTCATATAGTTCTTTTTTCTTTCACTAAAATATTTTAGATTAATTCTGTTAATGTTAAAACATCTCAATTTACATAAAGAGGATGTTTGAACATTAATTTAACTATTTCATAATCACAATGACAGGAGCTACTAGAAGTTTACAGAATTTAATACATTTTTCATAACAAAAATTTGTATTTTGACATTTTCGAATGATTATTTTGTAAGAAAAGTGGGTGTAACTTTGTCACAAAACATTGATATTTATTTATGATATTGTTAATTTTTTGATAGAAAGTTTTACATGTAATACACTAATAATAGTTCCTAGTTGTAGTACTCTTGGATTTCATCTACCCAAAAATTAAAGGATCTACTAACTTAGATATCTTTCAAAGTCATAGCAAAGGTTGGTGTTATGGGCATTTTGAGAACTCTACAAATAGGGTGGTTAAAGGCCCAATGGACTAGTTCGGTTGAGAAAAGTCCAGCATGTTTCAAAGTCAGGTTGCAGGAACTAATTGATAGATCGCTTCGCGCGAGCTCTGATTGTCAAACGAGCGATCTCATGCATGGGTATGGAACGTCAAAGTCTAGTTTGCAATCAGAAATACATACTTCCAACCGACAGATTAGCCCTTAAAAATCGACAGCAAGTTTCCTAACATTTATTACTCGACGCGACGAAAAAGATAGATTTATAATTTATCAAATTACATTTGTAAGCCCCTACCTCTATAAATAAGGGGAAAAATCATTGTAAAAGGGATGAGAAAAATATGCATAGAAACCCTGTCAAAAAATAGTGAGAGATACATATACTATTACTTTGCTAAATTATACATAGAAAAACCACACAGCATCAAATACAACTACCATGGACGTCGGCTTTGATTTTAGTCGAATCATGTTAAAAACCCCTGGTGTTCATCCTGTTCTTCCCTTTCTTGCATTTTCATACGTGCCTTTGTAGTTTGGGCCTCAAGACCTTTGATTGACCGATTATCAAAATCGACCGTCAATATTTTTAGTGCTAGAAGGAGGGCTAAACTATTTTTTTACTATTTCACCGACCAATTGCAATGACAAGAGGGAGAACAACCAAGAGTTCAGACGCCATCGTTAACCAGCTGGGTGGTCATGCACAACAACAGTGGAACACACTAGTAGTCGGAAATCCATTTCCAATAAGCACTTCTTCTGTTCCCACCACTAACCAGCCTATCTCTGTTCCCTCAGGGCTGACGGTATATAGGCATTTCTTCAGTGTCAAGAAGTACTTGAGAATACAGTTAAGAAACTTATCGATGCATTTACGACACTAGCCCATGCGCAGACCTAGGGGATTCAAAGATAGGTTAAAGTTGTTGCGATTGGGAAAGTGGTTCGGGAGCCACAAGAAGAGGCCAACTGGAAAAGGGCCTCGACGTGCTGACCCAGCTTGCTCCGCTAACTCACAATCTAAATCTGAAGGCCACCGAGCTTGTGAGCATTATAGAAATCAGTGACCCGGGAGCTCACATTGTACTAAAGGCTCGAACACATGTTGTGGTAGTATTAGAGCTGATGATCTGAAGCATAGGATTCAATGGTGGAGGAGCTGTTGTAGAGGTGCGACGATTGGAGAAACATCCCCTGGTTTAGGACCATTTAGATCATTATAAGGAGAGGACACATTTTTCCAAAGAGATCGAGATAGAGTCTCTCCTTCACAGACTTAAGGTTCTCGACATCCCACCATATGTGGAGGTAGCAATCCATATGACCATTTGGACACTTTCAATATCCAGATGGATCTTTAGATGACTAATCCTTTGGTCAAATGTCGTATCCTCTCAGCCACCCTTGGAGACATACCCCAAACATGGTTCAAGAATCTCTCAGCTTGTAGCATCGGTAACTAGGAAGAGTGCCAAAGAAGGTTCATTAATTAATATAGAGCTCTCAAAAGGCAGCTCGCATCATCCTACCACTTCTCAATCTTTTAGTGGAAGGATGAATTATTGAAAGATTACATTATGAGATTTAGGTACGAGGTTAACAACGTGGAGAATCCCTTTTTTGATAGCATCTTAACAACAATTTCAGCAGGGCTTCGCAAAGATGGGAAGCTGTATGAAAGTATATATAAATCTCCAATAAGGGATCTGAGAGAATTCTATGAGCGACCTGTCAAGGAAGTTAGGTAAAAGGAGACTTTTAGCCCTAAGAAGCTCAGTCAAAAGAACGAGGCAAGTAGCTTTGCCTAGAGCCAGAACAAAAGAGGGGGCAATGGCGGCAATGGCAAGATGGGCTAGAACAATGGTGCCAAAAACCAACATGCAAAGAAGGCCAGGAAGGAGCGACCTCAGCCTCAAGGTCACCATGACAACTACAACATCCTCTTCAATACCCCAGACAAGATATGTGTAACTGAAAAGCATAGGGAGGATTTTAGGCAGCCCAAACTCATAAAGACTCCAAACAAGTTTAGGGATGCTGGCAAGTTTTATGGTTATTATAATGAAATCAGGCACAACACTTTTGAATGCAGGTCGCTCAAGGATGCCATTGAAGATTTGATCAGGAGAGGTCGCTTGAGGGACTATGTGGTGTGACCTGTAGGACAGCGACCCCAATAACCCCAACAACCAGTATAGTGGCCATCCTAATAGGCCGAGTAGGAGCAGATGCCTATGGTAAAAACAATTTTCACAATCCATGGTAGGCCACATATTGCAGTCACTTCAAATAGGTCACATGAACGCTACGTGTGTAGTGCGAATCATGTCTTGTTCATGGGTTGTGAATTTGAAAGATCCATCAAGAAGGCCAGAACCATTTCTGACAATATCACCTTCATAGATGATGATGCACAAGGAGTTTAGTCCCCCTACAATGATGCAGTGGTCATTCGGGCTAAGATTGGCAATGCCAAGTTATGGAGGATCATGTTAGACAACGGCAACTCAGTGAACGTCATGTATAGAAGTGTTTCAAATAGATGGGATTGAGGAAGGCCATTTGAAGTCTTCCCTAGAGCCTCTTTTTGGTTTCACAGGGGATGCAATATTTCCAGTGGGGCAGGTCAGGCTTCCTATCACCTTAGGGGACTCAGAATGTCAAGCTAGCATCTTGGTAGACTTCTTGATCACTGATTGTCCTTCGGTGTATAATGTGGTGGTGGCACGACCTACAATGAATAGTTTAGACATGGTTATGTCCACCAGAACATTGACTGTATGGTTCCCAACATCCAATAGAGTCGGGTGTGTGCGAGGTGAGTAACATGTAGCTCGACATTGCTATGAAGATGTTGTTAAGATGGGGGAGAGAGAAAAGGGTCAATGTAGTCTTTGGTAGAGAACCTTAAGCTCCAAGCACGATAAGGGTCAGTCACGACCTTGACCCTCACAACCTGGATGTTGACAAAGAAACTGGCTCTATAGAGAAGCTCAGGGATGTATGGTTAGTGAGGCAGATGCTGAGAGATGCCTTAAGCTGGGAAAAAACTTGCCTCCTGACATAAAGATGATAACACAAGATTTGACACAACTATTTGCCCTCATACTTAGTATTTTAAGAGCCAAAATGACATGTTTCCAGTTGTGATAGAATGTTTTCATGATTCCATGTCAATTGGTTCATTAGAAGAAATTCTGCATAAATAGCCATTTTTTAGCAGTTTCTATAATTCTTGCATAACTTGAGCTATGCTT
Organism: Saraca asoca; assembly: GCA_026873985.1. Classification (NCBI taxonomy): domain Eukaryota; kingdom Viridiplantae; phylum Streptophyta; class Magnoliopsida; order Fabales; family Fabaceae; genus Saraca; species Saraca asoca. The sequence goes on along the minus strand of JANHAO010016150.1, from coordinate 892 downwards.
ATCTAATTGATGTGATTCTTGCTTGTAGGAAAGATAAGAGATATCTCTACAACTCTTATGAAGACTACAAGAGCTGAATCCATCATTTGGTTACCTGCATTTGGAGATGAAATTATTGCTAGAATACTGTCTCTCGGGCAGTCGACCTCTACTCACTTAACAGACCATATATGGAGATTTATGAGTCCAATTGAGGTGAAACTAAGCTCATTTGGAATCTAACACATAATTCCACAATTTTCATGAAGTCTTCCCATGCTGAAAATGTCAATATAGGCGTCAAATATTGGCCAAAACCCAGAGGCAGAGAAGCTATGAAAAATGGGCCTGTAGAATTGGTTTTTCTTGGCCCAATTGGCATCCAACTAAAGCTCATTGGAGCACCCTTTGCTCCAGCAATTAAGCAGCCAGATGGAGACCCAAAATGAGAAGAAAGAGAGGAGGGAGTGGCCTGCAAAATGAGGCTGAGCATGCAATAGCAGTGCTGCCATTCAGACAGCCACAAAACTTACTTTCCAACTTAGCATCACAGCCTTCCTTTTTGTACCCGAGAAAGCCATTTGTTTTGCGTCTTTTTGCTGAGTTTTTGCTCTAGTTTTCTTGGTGTTTTTAGGGTAGATTTCGTGAGGGTAGAGCAAGCTTTTGCTCTCCCTTCTTTCTTCCTTTTTCTTTGTGATTTTTGGCCTCCATGGAAGGCTAGTTTATAAACCAGTCCAAGGGGCTGCTGACTTGCTACATTAATGTTGAGATCTTGAGGTTTTCTTGCTACATTCCATTGTTGGTCAGTTCTTTCCTTTTCCCTTTTTGTTTTGCTATGAATGTCTGAGTTAAATGGCTTCATTTGATTTAGATATTATATGATTGTTGCTTAATGATCAACTTAGGAAGAGGA
>JANHAO010016149.1:0-14505 GCA_026873985.1 Saraca asoca | reverse complement strand
AGGCTGACCCTTGAGTCCAACTTTTATTTGATTCTTTTTTATCTCACACACAACAAACCTTGATTTGGTTCCTTTTGGCACTGGAACATTTACATTGACCTCCTGTAAATTCTGAGTTCAGGAATATTTCTCCATATCTCGGCCATTACCTTTGTTTGGAACTGTCAGGCATTGAGACATGGGGGCGAAAAGAATGAATCAGAAAAGGGAGAGTTTTCAAGCTATGGACATCAATTCTACTAAAATCGAAAGTTGAAACAAGGGAATAAAGGAGAAAACTTCCCTTTCTTTTTCTAGCAATTTAGCATAAGAGGAAATCACATAAGCAAGAAGCCACTGCAGAAAATTATTCTGATTTACTTTTTATAACTCATAAATTTGAAGCAGGTAGTACTGAATTAAGAGATGGATCTAACTATCCTATTAAACATTTTAGAAAATAGGCAAGGTTAAATGTGAAGAACCATGAGATAGTATGATCCGTAAACAGAAACTGACCACAAGATTGAATTTGCTAAAAGGAACTAAAACCAAAGGTTTGAATACCATTGTTATTGCAAAAGACCAAGAAGCTAAACATGGTTCTGGGACATAGTGTGTTTGTTCAAGTGTGAGGTCATTCTAAACAAAATCAAACCCTATATTTCATTAGCAAAAAACAGCAATCATGTACTCTTACATTATCAATCACATGATTTGGCTGAAGTTGATGGGATATAAGACAGTAGCAACTAGCCAGAAAAATCAGAAAAAAATCAAATCCTAGCAAGGGGTATTGATAAATTTTGTATTGCAAGTTTGTAACAGAAGATTGATTGGACCATTTATTTGATCAGAGTTCAATCCAGGAACTAATCTTGCTTTATTGGCTTCCTCCATCAAACTTGACACAGGACAGGAAGACAAAATGTACATGCTAAGAAGAGCAGATAGATAGGTGACGGAACCCAACTTCAACTTTACATGTTAAAAAATCCATTGGGGCAATAAAAATATAGAAAAAGAAAAGTGTTTTGTGTCTGTTCAGATTGCAAGGAAGTCACCAAGTCATTAGTATCTAAGCCCACAGCTCATGACCAAAACGCCTAGCCTAAGAGGTCCACTAAATAAAATACAGGAGAAAAGAGTAAGGAAACTGTGGAGATTAAACATAGAAAGTAGGGAAAAAAAAAGGTATCCAAGAGCGAAGACACATATGCCAAATCATATGCATCGATTAATTCAAAAATCAAGAATCACATGAATCAAAGTAACTCAGAAATGTGGAGAAGAGTATGAAATTGCAGCTATCAAACTCGTACACTAGCTTTTAGGATAGGAAAAGAATTACAAAAGGTGGATCAAATCGAAACAACGTACATGACATAAAGAGCATAAAGAATGATATGAAAAAGATATAAATCCTTAAAAGAATCATAGATTCTGGGTGAAGAGAAAGAAACCTTGAAGAGGTACAAAAAGTTGGGATCATCGCAGCCACCTTGAGGTTGAAGATCGCTGAGATTCTCGAGATCTACGGTTATCATCAACATGTAATTCACCATTTTTTAGCATCATTTTCAAGCAAACTTGCTCTCAATCCCTCTTCCTCACTCTCCAAAGCTCTACAACTTCTAAAGGATTGGATCGTTATTTACAACTTTATCATTAATGAAAACAAATATTCTCCTTCTTTTTTTCAAAAATCTAAATATAATTTTAAACAAAAATAAGAAAAATACCTAAATGTTGTTTCCTAAAAATTGTTTTTGGAGTTACATTTTTAGAAAAATATTTTTTAAAAATGATTTATTAAAATAACATAATAAATAATTTTTTGTATTCCCGTAAAAAAAAAAAGCTTGTTTTAAAAAATAGATTCAAACAAGTCCAAAATTTTCAAGGAAGCCTCACTTCTTTTATTTTACCAACTAATGATCAATGAAATAATATATATATATATATCTACTACTTTTTAAAAAATCATTTTTTTATATAATTTTCTATGATTAGTAAACATAACAATTTAAAATATTTTTAATTTCTAGATATTATTACAAGATTAGAATATGGTTCTTATTATGGGTGGCTACTGTTAGCTAAAAGCTCGCTGGGACAATTGAGATCATTATTCCACAGGTCACACAATATAGTTCCCTAAACGACCATTCTTAATTAAATCCTCGATTGCATCTTCAACAACCCAGCATTCCGAGGTATTATGCCCAATTTCATCATGGTATGCACAAAATTTGTTTTTGGTTTTGAATTTGTTAGGGACCTTTATGGGATTGGGCTTTTCAAAGTCCTCCCTGTCCTTTCCCACAGTGAATATCCTATCCTAAGTGTTTGATAGAATGCTATAACTTTTGCAACGACCTTGACTCTGAGGTCGCTCACTCTTGGCCCTTTTTGTAACCATGTTACTGGAGTCATTGTTCTAGTTCTCTTTCATGTTCCTGCCATTACTCCTTTTATTCTTACTATAGCCATCCTTGTAGTTTCCTTAATCAAACCTTTTCGGGCCAAAGGTCTCTTCCCACCTGATTTCCTTGGTGGCTCGCTTATAAAATTCACCTAAGTCCTTCACTGGGGACTTGTATATCTCCTCGTAGAGTTTCCCATCCTTGCGAAGTCTAGCTAAGATCGCTATAAGGATACTTTCATCTGAGGGGTTCCCTACATTATCAACTTCATGTCTAAACCTAGTGATATAATCTTTTAGTGACTTGTTTCTCTATTGGAAGACTATTGCAAGGTGACAGGATGGTGCGAGCTACCTTTTTTGTTCCTTATATTAGTTAAGGAATCTTTTCTAGCATTCCTCCTAACTGTGAATGTTGTGAGCTAGAAGATTCTTGAGCCATGTTTGTGGTATTTTCCTGAGGGTGGCTAGGAATACTTGACATTTAACCAGCGAGCTGGTTGTCTAAAGATCTATTTAAACATTAAATGCATCCAAGTGGTCATACAGTCATTGTTCCTATTATATTGGGGGGTGTTGGGGATCTTAAATTTACAAGGAAAGGGCTCTATTTGGATCTCCTAAGCGAATGGGGTCTTTTCCTTGTAACGGTCTTGTTGGTCCTAAGCTGCAAGTCACTTTTCGAGTTACTGCAGCCTTCAAAGCAGCTTTTCAATCATAGGGTCTTGTGTCTCAGAATGATGGCTAGTGTTTGTTGACTTTGGTCACCTTCCTGATCATAATTATGGTGATTTGAGGCTCTATGCTTGATCTTGTTCTAGCTTCCTTCTCTATGCGAGTTTTCATGTTGTTGATCATCTCCATCATTGTTCTTGTGAGCTCGATGGTCCTCCAACCTCAACCGCAAATCATATGAATAAATAGACCTACGTTATGGATGTTCCCTTTTGAGGGGTTTCTCTTGTTGTGCTCTTGGCTACTAAGGTCTTCCTCCAAGCATTACAGCCTCAACTTGTCTCTACATGCCTTGAGTTTGTGCATGAGCTAACGCCTAACTACATCAACTAATTCCTTCACCACATTTTCAAGTGCCTCTTAATGCTGGTACCATGCTTGAACTTTATCAGACTCAAAAGCAATGGTTGGTGAAGGGTTAATGGCGCCATGCCAGTAATAGCATCCGTCATAGGGGTAGCAGAGGTGCCCATAGTAGGGAAGACAAAGCCCCCTAATAGTAAACTTTGTTGCTTTACATTACCCTTAGGTTGGCCAGCGGCAGCACCAGTACTCCTAGTGGTTCTTCCCCTTGCCATTGCAGTTGTCCAGCAAATCAAAAAGAGAGAATGCGGTTTGGTGTCCTCCTTTTAGCACCAAAATGTGGATAGTACAATTTTGTTAACCTAAATCCAGTCAAATAGGATAGTTCTTGAAACCCCAAACTGCAAACTGGTTGAATAAATGAGAAATGAAGAGATGGACAGAGGAAGAATAACAAATGTGAAGAAGGTTTTTTAACATGGTACAGCTAAAGTCTGTGTGACCCTTATGTCCACGGTGGTTTGTACTAGCTTTGTACGATTGTTTCACTATTCAGACTAGCAGAACAACAACGCAAATATTTCTCTCACTATTTTGGTAGAGTTTCTCAGGTACTTTCTCACCTCTCTCTTGCAACACGCACCCCCTCCTATTTATAGAAGTAGGGGGACAAGTGTAATTTAACAAATCATAAAACTATCATTTCCACCGCTTTGAGCAATAAATGCTTGACGAGTAATTAATGCATGACATTTCATTGTCGATTCTTGGAGGTTGATGTGTCAGTTCTGGGGGTATATGCCTCGGACTGTTGATTAGACCTAGGCATGATGTACCTATGCTTAGGGCAGCCAACTTGGTGGTTTGAGCTCACACTGGGCAACCTGCTGGTTATGCGAGTTGGTCCCATTCCTGGGTTTAACCAAAGTGTATTTTCTAGAAGATGACAAAAGGCCTGCTTCGTCCAGCGAGCTGGTGGCCGTTGCTTTGGCCTTATCCTACGTTCTAAGCTTGCAGCCGGCTATTTGGGGCCTTTGTTGAGCGACCTCAACGCTGGGTTGTGGACGAGTTGGGCTTCTCCTCTTAAATTTATCTACTGGACTTTTGTCGACCCATGCTGGATAGTGCCAGAATATACCCATAACACATATGTCCAATCAAGGTAGGTTAAGTATTATTATTCAAAATTTGCGAAAATCTTTAATTGTAAAAAGTATCTTCTAATCTATATTCAGAATCTTCATGTCTTTCCGTTTACTTGATTGATTTAGTTTTATAACAAGTTACATATTTATAAGTCAGGTAGGGATCATTTTTTAAAGTGTCTTCTTAATTTTGTATCCCATTATTAAAGAAGTAATTTAATTTTAGATAAATATAATTAGATTTTATTTTATAATTTTCATTATATATATGTATACATTAGTTAAATTAATTATACATATATTCTTAAATATATAAACATATATACATTTATATCTTGAAGCATTTAAATATAAGAAATATACGTATGGAAAGACTCTTAAGACATTATTGACGTTTAAGTTGATTACAAGAAGTCCTACTCGTGTACTCAACAACACTCCTTGACCCACCGCATGAAAACGAACCCAAGCAAATGAGAGCCACATGAATTGGAACGACCCAAGCAGCAAGAATGTCACTAACGAGATGGCAATCTTGAGCATTCCTTGGCACATGGGTCATATGGCATCTGCATTTAAAGTTTGTATAAGGTTAACCGTTAGCACAAATGTTAACATTAGATTAGTTTAATTAGTTTTTGTGATGAAATATCATTTTTGCGATGAAAAATATAAAAGGTAAAATTTGTAATTAATAAAAAAACAAGTTATTTTATAAATGACAAAATGGATATTCTATTTATATATTCATAAAATGAAGATTTTATTATTTGATAGAATCATCATTTTATAAAAATTATCTATTCTTATATAATATATGATATCAACGAAATATATTTTCCATCATTTCCTGATATTCTATTAGAGTTTTTTTTTTTCATTTTATGATGTAATTTTAAAATGAATTAAATTTTATTTTTTTTATAATTTTAAATGAGAAGTTAAAAGTATATATTGAAAATAAAACTAACTTGAATTAATTAACTACACATAGAATTTGTGAAATAGTTATGACTTATCTCCCTAAGTGCCAAAAATGGATGGGATCATTGTGAAATATGACAGATGAATAATTCTGAACTCATTATTTTATATTTATTTTTCATCCATATTCTCTTACAAATTAATGAACTGTAAAATTTTGAAGTCTTATCAATTTGTAGAAAAATGAATGCGAGAAAGTGGGCACAAGAGAGTGAGTGAGTATAATATTATTGTAAGTTTATTCATACCACCTTTTCAACCACTTGCATACTAACCACGTAAGTGTCACTGGATAACAAATCAAATTGCGTTTCCAATTATAGTTGCTGATGTCTCTTATGTCTAAATCTGTAAAAGAAAAAAAAAATCGTTGTTCACGTGTTAATGTTTAGATATGCAAAAGAAAAAAAAATCGTTGTTAATGTGTTAAAGAAAGAAGAATTCTTTTCTTTAATTTAGTTGTTAATATATTTCATACAAGATTTTAAATTATAGTTCACTTTTACACTATATTATTATTGTGGATATTTTTGATATCGTGCAAATAGGTTGGTAAAAGTCCAATGAATAAGGGTAGCTAATAAAGGTCCAGCTCAACCATGATTGAGATCATTGAGGAATGCACGAGCTTGCTAAAGGTGAACTCAAGTCGCTAAGGATCAAAGTGGCAATCTCGGCTCATTAAGAATGAGGTCTAGCTCACAGATCAAAGCACACTCTCCAAGCTCGTTGTGGTTAAACCTGAGAAGAAATTAACTTCTAGGCATCTACTTGTGGATACCAACTTGTAGAAATCAACTTGCAGATTAATTGATTATTTGTTTACATTTAAATTGTAACACCCTAGTTGCTAGAAAGAGGGATTAAAGTCATTGTAATCAATGGAAGGTTCCTTTGCAAAAATATAGATGATCAGATAACCAACAAAAAATAGATTCAAATACTTAGCAAAGAGACTAAGAAATAAAATAATCATAGACGCAGGCATCGATTGACTTTAGACGAATCACGTTAAAAACTCCTAGTGTCTCCCTACTCTCTCTCTTTATCCTCTCCCTCTCTTTATCTCTCTTTACACTCTTACTTTGCAGTTTAGGGTTTTCTAAACTTATCGATTAACCAAATTTACACATCAACATTTTGGCGTTAGAAGATAGGCCTAAATTGCATTCTGTTAATTTTCTGGTTGATTTTTTATTTAACTAAGATGGAAAGAGGGAGAACCACTAGGAGTTCCAATGCTCCAGCTAACTAACCAGAAGGTCATGTAGAACAGCATCAGGAGCTAGCTTTTCTTGTGGGAGTTACTTTTACCATCCCTGCTCTAGGTATTGTCACTAGTTTTCCCCCCACAACCCATCGCCAACTTGCTTTTATTATTCTTGGGATTGATGAAGTGCAAACATGGCACCAACATTAATAAGTGCTTAAGAACATAGTGAAAGAATTGGTTAAGGCAGTTAGAGTACTGACATAGGCACAAGCCCTAGGCACGCAAAAGTAGGTTGAGGTCAACATTACACCTAGAAGAGCCCTCCAGTAGCCACATGAAAGGGGAGGAGAAAGGACCAAAATACTTCAACATGTTGATTTAGCTAGCAATTCCAGCTCATAGACAAGACCAGAGGACCTTCAAGCTCATGAGCATGATGATAATCAGTGAGGTGAGAGATCACATCAAGCTGAAGGCCCAAACAAAACTAGTCAAAGGCATATGAACTCAGTTTGCTACTCTCATGACTAGAGAGGAAGAAGAAGCCATCAATCTTCTACCTATCAATCTGGAGCACAGAACCAAATGATCAAATAGCTACTTTAGAGGATACAACAACTAGAAAGATGCCCTTGGGCTATAGATCATCAAGATTGCTATCAGGAGAAGACACTATTCACTAGAGAAATCAAGATGAAGCCTCTCCCTCACAAGCTCAAAATTCCCACGATCCCACAATATAATGGGTATAGTAACCCATATGACCACTTGTCATACATATTTTCTGGTACTATGCAAATGGGCTGGCAAAAGCCTAATAAATAAATCTAGATGTAGAAATCCTAGCTTGCCCAAGGTTGAGGCTACTGGAGAAAAGTGTTGGGTCACTAACTGTGAGCTCAAATTACGTGACCAAAGCCAGAAGTAGCCCCAACTTGCTAAGAAGATAAGGACAAGGGAGTGAACCCTGGCTAGCTAAAGGTGAGCCTTGGCTCATTGGTTGAATCAAGTCATCTTGCCATGTCTAAAAGGTACACTTCGATTAAACCTGAGAGCGAGACCAACTCATATAACCAACAGACCACCCAGCACGAGCTCGAGCTACTTAGCGAGCTGTCTTAAGCATTGATATAAAACACCAAGATCTAGTTAGCACACCAAGGCACATTTTTCCAATTGACAAGTCAGCCCCCGAATTGGCACATTAGCCCCCAAAAATTGATAGTGAAGTGCCACGCATTTATTGCCCACAACATGGAAATGATAGTCTTATAGCTTGTTAAATTACATTTGTAATCTTCCCTACTTGTATAAATAGGGAAAGCAAGATCAATGTAATGGGGAAAGAAAGAAAGAAGGAAAATACTTGCATAAACTTTGCTAAACTTGAGAGAGAGCTCATGTACTATTGCTTTGCAATCATACATTGAGAAATGACCACTTTAAAGCAAATAAAACTATCGTGGACGTAAGGATCGATTAGCTTTAGCCAAACCACATTAAAAACCTTCTACTATCTTTTCTTCGTTCTTTTTCTTTATCCTTGGCTTTTTGCATTTATTTGATACTTATATAACCAGATTACAGCTTGAGGATTGCAGTACTATTCTGATTGATTAGGATTTGGGCATTATCAAATTTCACTGTCAACACCACCTAGATGCCTCCAATGTATAGATGGATCTTCAGATGACAAACTCTCTGGTCAAATGCCATGTCTTCCCAACCACTCTAGGAGATCTACCTCGAACATGGTTCAAGAGTCTCCCAGCTCGTAGTATTAATAGTTGGGAAGAATGTTAGAGGAGATTTATTAGCTAGTACAAAGTACTAAGAAGGCAGTTTGCACTACTATACCACCTCGTAATGGTCTTTCAATGGAAGAATGAATCACTGAAAGACTATATCATTAAGTTCAAATGTGAAGTTAGTAACGTAGAGAATCCTTCAAATGAGACCATCCTGACAGCAATCTTAGTGGGACTTCACAAAAATACTAAGCTATATAAGAGCATATACAAGTATTCAGTGAGGGACCTAGGCGAATTCTATGAACAAGCTGCCAATAAAGTTAGGTAGGATGAAACCTTTGGCCTAAATAGCTTTGACTTGAACAAAAAGAGGAGTAATGGTGGGAATAACAACGAAAGCCAAGAAGATAGCTCCATTAATCAAGCCACAAAGAAGGCAAGAAATAAGCGACCTTCCACAAGCTTTCAATGCTAAACATCTGCACCATATTTTTAATAAATTTTAGCTCATCTTGAAATATCATTTCCTTAAATTTTATCCACGTTTACTAACTTCTGAATAAACTTTTACCAATGTATTATATAGGACACTAACAAAGCTCAAGGATAGAAAATCCATAACATGCTAGCTAAGGCAATTCGGTGCTCAAATTCATTGCCAGCTGAGGCCCCTTAGTGCTTAATTCATTATCAATTGAGGCACATCTCTCATGCAACCTTCCTGGGCACTCGACATGTGCTAGTTGAAGCATGTTCATGTGATGTACTACTCGGCACTCCATTCATGCAACCTACTGAGCATTCAACTTGACAAATATACATTATCATGGATTGCAAGCTAAGAAGCATTAACGTGACCAATTGAACATTCAATTGGTCTCATATGGTGTCATGGTTTTTGAGCTCAGGTCAATTCATGTCAACTTAAGTGTTATCTTCTATAGCCTGTTGAGCATTTAACTCCTTAAAAACCTCATTCACAGAGGTAAATATGCAAGAGATGAAAGTTAGAATTATAGAAGTCTAAATGATAACATGGCAAATTAGGCTTTTATTAGCAAACTACAATTCCTATCTGTAAATCGAAATGAGAGTTGAGGAGCTAATGTTATGGGTATTTTTGGTACTATGCAAATGAGCAAGTAAATGCCCAATGAACAAGACTAGTTGATGAAAGCCCAGCTCAGCCATGATTGAGGTTGTTGGAGCAATGCATGAGCTCACTAAAGATGAACTCAAGTCACTAAGGATCAAAGTGACAACCTCATGTCATTAAGAACGAGGTCTAGCTCATAGATCGAAACACACTCTCCAAGCTCACTGTGGTTAAACCTGAGAAGGAACCAACTTGCAGGCATCTACTTGTGGACATCAACTTACAGAAATCAACTTGCAGATTAATTAATTAATTATTTACATTCAAATTGTAACACCTCAATCACTATAAAGAGAAATTAAAGTCATTATAATTAAGGGAGGGTTCCTCTGGAAAAATATAAATGGTCAAAGAACCAACAAAAAATAGATTCAAATACTCAATAAAGAGACTGAGAAATAAAATAATCATGGATGTAGGGATCAATTGACTTTAGCCAAATCACATTAAAAACTCCTGGTGTCTCCCTGCTCTCCCTTTCTCTCCTCTGCCTCTTTATATCTCTACACTCCTATTTTGCTGTTTGGGATTTTCTAAACTTATCGATTCATCAAATTCACACGTCAATAATTATAATTATAAATTTTTATAATTTTAAATTATAATAATTATATATCTTTTATTTATCCATAAATTTACTTTTGAAATGCTTAGGATCATGTTTATATATTTAAGTTATCTGTAATGCAATTTGAAAAGGAGAAAGTATGTGTCCTAGTTGTAAAGGGGAAAACAACAAACCTAGGGAGAAAGGTGAAAGGGAACAAAAGGGTCCCTACTTAGTGATCTAGATACTTCCAATGACTTTTGTTACTAATCCAGTGCCACATGTTTCTAATCTTCTCACTTTGGATCAAGACTAAGGACAAGGCAACTCATATATAAGAGGAGGGTGACTTGGATGTTTTAAATTTTTTTATAATTTTTAGTGTTCTATTTGAAAATATCTTAATTTTAAAAAGTAATAGGATGGTTTTAATTCAAATAAATCTAGGATAGTTTGATAAGGATGCTTGCATAAAAAAAAATCAAAGCACTTGTGCAAAATAACTCATTTAACTATACATAAGCAACACTTCAATGAGCACATTTAGATAAAAATCATTTTTTTTTCAAGTAAACCAACTTATGGCCAAAATGATAGAACAATGAGCCACAAAAATACTCAATGAAATTTAGCAATAAAATAGAGTAAGACAAAATTTCACACATAAACAAGAGCAAAAATGGATAACATAATAGAAATTGTTGGAAAATAAGGAGAGGATGGATAAACAGATTCAAACACAAGCTTTATAATGGTTCCCACTTAAAGAAAAAATAATCTTTAAGGCGTATACCTACTTCTAAGCTCTTAACCAAGCTTGAATCTACTATAATATCAGTTCCTCCAAGTTTAAATATGCACAAGAAGAAGCCTTTGATATTACTTAACCACAATTGAAATCCCTTTTGAGAAACTCAACCATTCACTCAAAAATACAAAACAAAGTGCTCAATTGCTCTTTCAACCCTAGGTAAGGCTACCCCTAGGAAACCCAGTAATGTTAGAAAGATATGACAAAACATTTAAAGAACTTTATAGTTTGGATTTACATAAAGCTTAATAAATATGGAATTAATCAAATTTAGCGCATATCAAGGAATTTACATAAAAAGTTAAAACATAGATGAATAGAGAATGTTTGTCTCCTAAAAATCAGGGTTTTGCTACTGAGAGAATGTGTGAAATGGGTATTTATAGCAAGAGAGCACAACATTTAGTAAAAATGACTATTATTACAAAGAATTACCCATGTGACCATGATTGTAAATTCAAATTTTGAATTTTTGATCAGAATCATGAGATTCAATTTAAATGCTATAATTTCAATTGCAACATTGCATTGTAAAATTTGATTTTGCTTGCCAAAAATTGCAAACCTTCAATAAATCCAAAAAGTCATGTGATTAGAATAGCAAAAATAAAGTTTTGAAGGATCAATTCAAATCACAAGAAACTAGAACAAAATTCGATTTGAATCATAGGTTGTTACAAACTTTTAGCCTATCCTGAGTTACTTGAGATCAAAATTACAAAAGCAAGTGCAAAAACCCAATTTGAATCACAATGGCAAGAATACTAGCCCTATTTTCACGATCATGATCACAAAAGTAGTTCAAAAAGCTTGAGTAGAATCACAGGTTTGACGAATGAGGAATAATTTTGTAGAATCACTTCAAAACCAATTTACACCATTTTAAACTTCATAAATCAATCCAAAATACATTATTCCAAATTAATTGAATATAATAAAACATTCGAGAATAAGTTGGAATGTTTTTGTTAAAAATATTTCAAATTGAGTAAAATATTGAGCCAAACTTTCCAAAGGTAATTTAAAGAAATGAGCTATATTCTAGTGATCTAACACCTTTATAGAATTACTCTAAACAAGGGCTACTCTAAGTCTTCAACTAGAAGTTGAATGCCATCCCCAAAGATCCATTGAAAATAAATTAATTTAGCTCAATTAATATCATTTGTGTCATCAAAATATAAGTTTGCTCAATTTATAAAAATAGGAACTAAGGATAACACAAGACAACAACATTTTACTACACCTCAATTTAAGTTGTCGTTGTGCAATGGTCCATTAATCTATGTTTGCCTTGTTTTCTTCCCTATGAATAATTTTGAGTGAATGAGCTCTTATGTGTTAATGTTTACAGTTATAAAAAATTGAAATGATAAAAATTTTTAATTTATTCACAATTAATAAAAGGTTTAATGACAAAAGTAATCTCTATTATTTTAAAATATAAGTTTTTTTATTATTATAATACACTATGCATTATTTTATAAATTTAATTACAAGGCATATATAGTATGAAAATCTATTACTTTCACATAAACAAATGAAACTTTCTTATTGAAAAGATATTTTTTTTCATAAAACAAATGCATCCTTGGATTGAGAATTTGGAACAAGCAATATTGCCTACACATGCACATTTTTCATAATAACATCACATGATAGATAAAAGGTACAAAAATTTTTACATTGTCTACAAGAAGAAGAAAGATTGAAGTAAGTGAAGATTGAGAGTACTCATTTGGCTTCAACCACTAAGGACATTAACAAGAAGAGAAAGAGGGACAAGGAAGTTGTTGTTGCTCCATCATATAAGAAGCAACATAAGGAACAGAGCCAAACTCAAAATTTGTAATTGACAAGGTAGAAGCACTTAAAAAGGAAGGATGATTATGGGGTTCCCTCGAGGGTTTGTGAGGATTTGTTACATCAAGCTCACAATTCATCTTATACAATGCACCCAGGAGCATCTAAGGCATTTCATGATTTGAAAGAGGTGTTCTAGTGAGAAGGCATGAATCGAGATGTGCTTAAATATGTGATTAAATATCTTACGCATCAACAAGTAAAAGTAGAACATCAATGTCTAAGAAGATTTCATCAATCTATTAAAATTTTGGAATGGAAATGGAAGGGCATAATGATAGACTTTTTAGATGGGTTGCCAAAGTCACCGAAGGGTTATGACTCAATTTGGGTTTATCATTGATTGCTTAACCAAATTATCTCATTTCTTACCAGTTAAAATGATTTATTTGACTACTCAATATGCACAAATATATCTCGAATTAGATAGTTCTTTTACATGATGTGCTGTTAACAATTATTTTGGATCATGGTACTCAATTCATTGCTCATTTTTAGTAGTCATTCCAATAAGCCTTGGGTACTGAATTGCAATTTAGTACAACTTTTCATCCACAGATTGAATGTCAATTGGAGTGAATGATTCAAATTCTAAAAGTTATATTTCATGCATGTGTGATGGAATTCAAAAGGAACTAGGAAAAATATTTGCCACCTATTGAATTTGCCTATAATAACAGTTAACATCTAGTATTCAAATGTCACTGTTCGAGGCATTGTATGGGAGGAGATGTAGGTTTTTAATAGGCTGCTTTGAGCCAGGGGAGGCAAGGCTGTTAGGATCAGATCTTGTGGTAGACGACATTAAGAAAGTCACTACAAAAAAATGACTAATACCTACGAATTTTCCTACAAATCTTGGCTTAAAATCAGCAGGTAAGACATTTCCTGCGGAAAAAAATCCGCAAGTATAACGTTCATGGAAATTTTTTTCCTGAGAATTTAAAATCCGCAGGTATGTTGCTGCGGATATTTTTACAGGAAACCACACAAAATTTGCAGGTAATTTCTCCACCAACGGACAGATTTTCGTCAAAACTTTTTATGGATTTTCCTGCAGATTTTTATTCGCAGGTAAATCCGCAGGAAATTTTCGCAGGTAAATCCACAGAAAATTTTCGCAAGTAAATCCGCAAGAAATTTCCGTAGCTAAATCCGTAAGTGACCTTTTCACAGGTAAATCCCCAGGAAATTTTCGTAGGTAAATCCACAGGAAATTTTCATAGGTAAATCTACAAGAAATTTCTGCAGCTAAATCCGCAAGTAAAATTTCAAAGGAAAAATTTAAAAAAAAATAATTATTTTAGCATAATATTCGTTAATCACCTGTATTTTTATAATAGTGCATTTATATTACTTCAAATATGAAACCATATTATAAACTAAATATGTCAATAAGTAATATTAAAATCCAAAAATAAAAGTACAAAATGTTAATTGTCAATATACATATATCCTAAACATCTTTTCGATCTCTATCCTCATCTTCATTGTCATCGTCATCATCATCATCCTCATCATTAGATGTTTCAGAATCTCCAGTTGGTTGAGTTGGAGGTTGAGCTCGAGAAGAAGAACTTAAAAATCCCAAAT
>JANHAO010016148.1:0-14510 GCA_026873985.1 Saraca asoca | reverse complement strand
AAATAAGAAGAAAATCTATTTTCATTAATGACAAAATTATAAATAATATTAAATATATTTTTTTCATCTTAAAAAATAAAGAAAATATTTGTTTTCAAAATTTACATTCAAACAAATTTTTTATTTTTTGGTTCTTAAAAAATAGTTTTTAGAAACAGTTTTTAAAAAACTATTTTCAAAAACAATAAAACAAAAACACCTAAAAACACTTTCAAATAGACCTTGTGACCGCATCCCATGGATTGAGAAATATTGATTTATTTGTCTATTTTTTTTGATTGGATTTCTAATTGTGGATAATTAATTTTTAATTAACTCAGAATGATGAACATTTGAGCTATTTATTTTAAGTCTAGCTCTATTTCAATAGATTTTATAATTTGTCATGATGATAATAAATATTTTAAATATAATTAATGTGTTTATTCTTAATAGAATTATTTTGGAAGGACTTAAAGAATTTATTGAAGTTTTAGTTAGATCTAGAAATATTTTCTTGTAAAGGTTGGCACGTTTCTTCAATTTAACTCAAGATTGAAAATTATTTTAAATAATATTTTATTTAAGGAATTTTAAAAAATTCTCTCAAAATATTTTCCCATAATGGTAAAGGTTTTGACAAATTTTATTCTTAGAAAAATATGATATTTAATTGAAAAACAAAGTTTTAAAAAAGTGTTTTGATAAAAAAATCTTTTCAACACAATTGTTTAAAAATCAATTTTCATGATTTGATTCAATTAATTTGGGATGAGTGAATCGATTCATTAGCTTAGAATAAGCATGCAAATTAGTTCATGCCCCTTTGAATTTTTCCGAAAGCAATTCATTTTAATCAAATTGATTTACACTTGAAAACATTGATATGAAAATTGATTTGTGTGCTTCAAATTTTTATCCAGAGAGCATTTCAATTTGAGCAAATTGACTTGTGAATTGATTCGTTGTTCAAAAATTGCCCCGCAAATCCATTCATGAATGATTAAGTTAGGATAAATTTTGAATTAACAGCTCTTAATTGTGTCTAACAACTTTCTCATTATAAATACTCTCTCTACACATTTACATTGGGATTTTACATCACTCTAAAAGACAAATACAACCATTGTTTACTCCATTTCTTCATCTTGAGTTAGATTTGAGCAAATCTCTTACCTATTAGGCTTCAAATTGTGATTTGAAATTCTAAATTCTTGATTGTAAACCCTCATTACATCTCTGATTTCTGAGTATTTTTTTAGGGTTAGGAAACTCTAGGTTAGCAAGAATAAGGAATCTCTTAAGTGATTAGCTTTGAGTGAGGAGTTTCAAGGGGGTTTTGGTTGTTTGGGAGATACAACCATTCTAAAGACTTTTTCAAGTACTAAGTTCAAACTTGGAGGGATTTGACATAGTGAAATCAAGCTTATTCAAGCATGAAGAGTGGATATATACTTTTGAGCGAATCTTCTAGGGCAACTATTATAAACATTGGCATTTGATCTTTCTAACCCTTCTCTTTTAATTTTTTACAATTTATTTTTTTGTACTTAATATCTTTTGTAATCACTATTGTTCAAATAGATGTTGAGTAGCAAATGTGTAAGATTTTAGATTGTTTGGGTTAGACTGTGAGATTTTTATCATTTGTTTCCAAATTATTAAAATTTTATGAAAATTGATAAGGGTTTTGAAAAAAGTTTGTAAAATTGTAAAATCAATTCACTCTTTGTTAGTGAAATCTTAGGCTATAATTTGGGGTGCCTTCGGTGTTCACTGGCATGCATTTCTTAGTTTCTAAAATTGTGTACCCAATTGATTATCGATTTCCATGGCTGATGAGGGTTGTGAACCCATAGGTAATATGATATTTATGGTATTAAGGTGTGAATTTCTGATGACAAAGTTGTAGTTAAAGGTGAAATTATAAATCCTTAATCTGTTATATTTTTTTTTTATTTCTCATTTTTATGTTTAATTTATTATATTTGAATTAAAATTTTTTAGTTTAACATATACATTTTTAAGATTTTCTAGTGATTTTTATTTTGGTTTATTTGTTAATATGTATTCTTTTTTATTTAATTAGTAAATGTGAGCAGAAATTTTTTAGACTTTTTTTTTCTAAAATATGAGTCATATTATTTTCTTATTAATATATTTAAACACGACTTTTAGTGGTTTACTTTTAAGATATGAACTCAACTTTTTTTTTTATGATAAAAATAAATTTTCTTCTATTATAACTTGTAAATCTTTTTTTTTATTTGATAGAATTATTATTGTGAAAAATTGTCCCCCTATACACCTTATTTGGGTAGAAAACAATGGATTAATTCTCAACATAAAGGGAGAGTTTAAATTATACAAAAAAGAGTGTTTTTATATTGATTAGTCAAATAGCACCGTTGACCAAAGGATAATAATTCTTTTGATGAATAAGTAAGAGAAAAATTCAATATATGTGTATAACTAGTGGGGAGGTCAGTATACATTTTCCAACTAAAGATAAGTGTAATTTTATATACGTAAAGAAAGTGTATTTTTGTCATTATATAATAATACATTGTTAATATTAAATTAAGAGAAAAGAGATTTGGAAAAAAAAAAGAGAGAAAAACTACAACTTAATTTGGAGTTAGGTTAGCTTTTCAATTATACATTTTCAAGGATTTAGATTGAAAATATGCAACACCCTTGTCTTTAGTTGGCCGGTGAACACATTTCCACTTAAATGACATATATCAATACTGTTATGGGTATTTTTGGATCTATGCTAATGGACTGGCAAAAGTCCAATAAATGAGTCTAATTGAATAAGGCCCAGCTTGTCCAAGGTTGAGGTCGCTAGACAAAAGCACCAGATCACCAATAGTGAGCTCAAGACAAAGGCTAAGGTAGAAGTTCCAAGTCAATCGATAATGAGCTCTAGCTCACTGATCGAAGAAGGCCACCTCAATCACCTTCCAAAAAGCACACTTTGGTTAAACCTAAGAACGGGACCAACTTGCATGGCCAATAGGTCGCCTAGCGTGAGCTTAGATCACCAAACGAGCAATTTCATGTATGGGTATGAAACACCAAAGTCCAGCCTGTAGCCAGAGGCATATACTTCTAATTGACAGACCAGCCCTTAAAAACCAACAGCGAGCTGCCAAGCATTTATTGCCTGACGCAGTGGAAAAGATAGATTGGTGATTTATTAAATTACATTTGTAACCCCCACTGCCTCTATAAATAGGGGTAGAAATCATTGTAAAGAGGGAAGTATAAAATATATGCAAAAACTCTGTCAAAATATAGTAAAAGATACATGTACTGTTACTTTGTTAAGATATACAAAGAGAAATCTACAACAACAAATACAGTTATCCTGGACGTAGGGGTCATCCTGGCTTTAGCCAAACCACATTAAAACTCTTGATATTTATCATGTTCTTCCCTCTCTTGCTTTTTTTTTTTGCATTTTCATACGTTTTACTGCAGTTTGGATTTCAGAACCTTTAGTTGAACGATTACTGAAATTAACTATTAACAAATACCATATCCATCAGATGGCTTCCAATTAACCATCAAATTGGGGTGACTTTGCCCCAATTTCATACAGGACATTGTAGTTCAAACTCTAAAAAATGTTTAATTATTTTGAAAGTATGAATTATTAAAAATTTATGTATTTTTATTTAATTCATTCTCAAAATTTAATAATAGATTAAATAAAAACATATAAATTGAAAATAAATTAAATAAAAAGCACATAAATTTTCAAAAATTTTTATCTTTTTAAATGTTCTTTAATTAGTGTCCTTAAGATATTGGTTAATAGGACCCAATAATTATTTCTTTATTTTATTTTTGATAAATTACACTTTATCCATCTATAATTTTGCTTGATTTCGCTTAACCCACTTGCATTTTTAAGTATCAAAATTCACCCATCTATGCTTTCTTCCATTAACACTTTGCCCACATAAAATTTTTTCTATCCAATTTTTAACAGAAAACACACATACAATGCATGTGGTCTTTATCTTCCCTAACTTTGCAAACATTAAACCTAATTTGAAACTCATTTTAAAAAACAATTTACTAAAAAAAAAACTAACATACATTATAGATTTGTCGAAGCAATTTCCTTTAAGATTGCCATTTGTTGTACTCAACCGTTACTTTGTTGTTTAGTTGGCTTTACCGTTTGCAATTTACTCTAAGATTGCTTATTGTTTGTTATTGCTTTATGTTACAAGCTCACCTTGTGAACCCATTTGGCATGTAATCATACTTGTTTTTGGATGAAATTTGATGTAAAAATCAAGCATAAAGAGGATGTCCTGTGGTGAGATTTTGGGAGCAAACGCACTTGTATATATATATTTTTTGTATTTTTCCTATTTTAGGGGTATTTGTATCTTTTTAGTATAGATCATTTGTCTAGTGTGAATAGAAAAGCACATGGCTATGATTCTTGTATTTTTATCTTTATATCCATATGAGATGGTATATTAGAACTCTTCCGAGTTAGGACAAAAATCCTTATGTCAATTTAGAAAAAGTATGTCTACTTTTATTATTAGGTTTTAGATTATAATGCTCTTTAAAGGGGTGAGTTTAGTGACTCGAGTGGATATTGTGGCACAGGTTAGGGAACAGAGTGAGGTGAGTTAGAGACTCTCTATACACACTCAAAACTATGTAATGAGGTATATATATTAATAAAATGGAGTTCTCTCTCTCTCTCTCTCTCTCTCTCTCTCTCTCTCTCTCTCTTTATTAAAAAGTCCCTTTTTGATGTACACTGAAGGTTACTCATGTGGGGTGTTCTTTAAGGCTTGGTTTATGTGGATACTTTGATTACACATTCATGTTTTCCCACAAACATATTGTACATAGGATTTTGATTGGGTAGGTGATCAAAATCGGAAATGCCCTGTTTATCTATCCAAGCGTGTCCTAAGTTTATTAGAAGGTTGGCATATTAGTCAAGAGTTGGCATTGTGTGCCACATGATATGGCTAGAAGAGTTAGTGACAATTGGTGTTAGAGCCTGATTGTGCTAGAGAGAATAGACTAGGTGGGCTATAATTGGTGGATTTAATTTGTTGAAAGCATATGAAGGCTGTGAATGAAGTGAATACTTGTCGTAATAGCAAAGGGAGATTATTAATGATTTGATCCAGAGCAGGATGTTAGAACAACTCGAGGTCTAGTGTGTGAGATATTGCATGTGAGGGAACGTAATTAGTGCATCAGGTGCAAGTGTGTGCAAAAATCGATGGGCTTGTTGTTCATCATGGAACATTAATTATACTCTCATTCAGAGTAGCATTTGAAGGAATGCAAAACCATCTAAAAGAGAGGAAGCCCCATAAGAAACCCTGGTCTTGCAAAGAAGGCTTGACCATATCAATGAGGGACATATAGCTATTGGTAGAGTCAAAAGGGCAAAGCTATGTTCATGCTAAAATGCATGGCCACAACAGATAGTTGACACATCAAGCGGGATGACACATTTCTTCTAATTTGTTGAGCGAACAAATCTTCTTAGAGGAGTGCAAAATTATGTCAAAGGGCATGAATCTTACTCGATATAGTAAACTTAGAGGGGAAATAGTCGATCCAAGAAGGATTGATTATGCACAACTTGCGTCTCTCACATCAATAGAATAAAACATTGGATATGAGGCTATCATTTAGTAGGCGATCTAAAATACCAAGTAAGCACACAAGTTATACAAGTAGCATACACTTAAGTTACAGAAGTAACTAGTCAAGATTTATGCAAGGACAGTGTGTTACAAGCTATAGAGATAGTGAGGCGAGCACAAGTTATAGAAATGACAACCTTGAATGCTGTGGAGGCAATGAGATAGGAAGAATTGCATAGGTGAGAAGCTAGAAAGCACTGGAAATAATGGCACATAAGTATGTGTTAGGACAATGAAGTAGAGTCTACAAAGGTAGAGCACAAAGTTTATGGAGGCAGCAAAGCTTAAGACACCGAAGCTACAAAGGCAACTAACCAAAAGTTGTGGGAGAAGCAAATGTTGAATGACACAAGTTCAAGGAGGTAGAGCCAAGAGGAGGTCAATAGAGAAGCTGAGGAGTAGTAGATTACTGACTATCCAAAAAGCTATGTCAGGTTAAGGGTGCCATTCAACAAAGCCTCTAGAATGATGTTAGCTCAAAGAGACAAGCACAAAATAGTCGAAGGAGTAGCTTAGGTGGAACAAACTAAAAACCCACTTAAAGATTCAAGAAGCCAGCCTTGATAAGTTCATGGAATCTATGTCAGATTAAGGCATCAATGAAGGCATTGACATTTGAAATGTGGGAGAATGTCATAAGTTGGCCTTGTGAATCAATTCAGCAGGTAATCATGCTTGGTTTTCGACAAAATTTAGCTTAAAAATCATGCATAAAAAGAAGGTCTATGGTACAAATTTGGGAGCAAATGCACTTATGTATCTTTTTATATTTTTTATTTTAGGGGTATTTGTGTTTTTTTAACCTCTAGAGCATTATCTAGTGTGAGCTAAAAAACACATGATTGCAATCCTTATATTTTTATCTTCACATTTATATAAGATGGTGTATTAGAACTCTTTTGAGCTAGGAGAAAAGCTCTTACATCAACTCAAAAAAAGTGTGTCTATTTGCACCATTAGGGCTTTGTCTTGGAATGGTTTTTAAGTGGGGCATGTTCGGTAACCTAGATGGGCACTGTGGCATAGGTTAGGGATCAAAATGTGGTAGCTTATAGACTCCTCCTACACACTTAACACTATGTAATGAGTTATATATTAATAAAACAAAGTTACCCCTTTCCTTGTTAAAAAAGTCTTTTCTTGATGTACATAAGAAGCTACTTATGTTGAGTGCTTTTTGAGGCACGGTATGTACGGATACTTTGACTACATACTCATGTTTATCTATAGACATGTTACGCATACAATTTTGATTGTATGGGTGATTAAAATCCACAATACGCCGTTTATTTATCTAAGTGTGGCTTGAGTTTATTGGAAAGCTACCATGTTAGCTAAGAGTTGGCATTATGCTTCACATGGTACACCTAGAAGAGTTACTGACTTGTGACACTTTATCGTTTAGTTGGCTTTACCATTTAGTGTGCTCAACCGTCACTCTGTTGTTCAAGTATAGAAGAGTTAAGGTTAGTTTTTTTTTAAAACTCTTATAAGAAATAATTAATGACAGAATGTTATTAATTTGAATACTAAAAGTGGTGGCTTTGGTTAAGTTTTTAAAACTATCATTTTTGTTCATAGTATGCATAATGGTTGGCCATGATTCTTGTTTTTTTTTTCTTTGTGGGACCTAATTCTATACCTTTGCGCATGAAATGGTGGCTTTATCTATGAATGTTATTATTCATTTATTATTGTAGTTGAATAGTTGGCTATCATTGTATTTTGATACTAAAAGTTGAGGCTTGTTGTAGGTATTTTTCAGACAATGCCAATTGGGTTGGCAAAGCCTAACGGGAGATGAGTCCAGCCAGAAGAGGCCTAGATTATCCAAAAACTGAGGTCATTCAGTAGGGGTACCACTCGACAGCCATGAACTTAGGACGCAAGACGAGACCAAGATGGAAATTCTAGCTTGTAGAGGATTAACTCCAGCTCATTGAGGATGCAGGACAAGATCGAAATGGGAACCTAGCTTGTTAGGGAGGACCCCAACTTGCTGAACAAAGTACAGCATCCTAAGCATCTTTCAAGAGACTCAGTTTGGATGAATCCAGTAATGAGACCAATCCCTATAGCTAGCACACCACCCAGCACGAGCCCAGGTCACTAAGCTAACAAGCTGAGCATAAGTACGAAAGTCTAGTCAACAACTAGAGGCACGTATTCCTAACTGACACATAAGCCCCTAATAGTCTGATAATGATTTGCCCAGCATTTATTACTCAATGCCTAGCATTTATTGCCCAACACGACAGAAATAATCACTTTACAATTTGTCAAATTACACTTGTAACCCTCCCTACTTCTATAAATGTGGAGAGAGGCTCATTATAAGAAGTAAAAAATTACATACAGACATTCTATTGAAACAGTGAGAGAGCACTTACATAGTAAGAGAGTACTTATATTATAACTCTATTGAACTACATAGAGAAACCACCATATAACAGAAAATGCAAACCACCATTGATGTAGGGGCCATATCAACTTTAGCTAAACCGTGATAAAAGGCTTTTGTGCCCATTGGTTTTCCTTTTTCTCACTCTCTCTTTCTTGTTAAAACTTATGTTATTAGCTTGCAGTTTGGGTGTTGGAGAGTTGTTCGGGTTGACTAAGATTTAGATTCATTAAACCAAATTTTACCATCAACATTTTGGCGCTAGAAGGAGAGCTCTTAGACTATTTTCTTTCTTTCTATGATCTACTACAAAGATGTAATGGCAAGAGGAAGAACAACTAGAAGCTTTGACACTATCGCTGGCTAGCCAGAAGGTTAGGTACAACTACAATGAGAAGTGTTACCGACTGGAGGCTCTGTCCTCTTGGCTCCAAGGGCTTCTATTGCCCTCGCAACAAGTGCTGCTTTTGGTGTGGCACCTTTCACTCCTCATCAACCTATTACCTTTGGAAATGATGTAGTGCAAGTATGACACCAACGCCAGGAGGTGCTTGAAAATATGATGAGGGAGTTGACTAATATGGTTAGAACTTTGGCTCAGGCACAAGCCCTGGGTACCCAAAGACAAGTCCAAGTTGCTACACTTGGAGGAAAGCCTCAACAACTAGGAGCTCGACAGGAAAAGCTTGGTAGAGAAGAATGTCAGCAAGCTGGCTCTATCCACTTGTCTAACTCATGGTTGAAGTCAGAAGTCCATCAAGTTCATGAAGACAATAAAGAAGATGATCAGTGACCTTAGAGTTTGCATCAAGAAAGAAGGTTGAGCGGGACTGATCAAGGGTGCAGATCAGATCACCACTTGCTGAGTCAAGAACACAGTAGAAAGCATAAAACCTCAGATCGCCATTCTCGTGATCAGAAAGACGATAGAAGCCATCACACCACTAACCGACGTTCTGAAACTTAGGACCCAGTGATCGACGAGTTGCTCCAGAGGGTGAAGTAGCTAGAAAAAAGACTCGTAACTTAAAGCAGCCAAGATAGCTACGAGGAGAGGATGCCGTTCACTCAGGAGAGTAAGATAGAACCTCTTCCTCAAAGATTCAAAGTCCTTAATATCCTGCCATACAATGGGGATGCTGACCCGTACAATCGTTTAGAGGTGTTTAATGTCCAAATGGACCTCTAAACTACAAACCCATTAGTTAATAAATATTTCATTTTCCCTATGACACTTGGGAAAACACCCAGGACGTGGCTTAGAGGTCTTCCTGCCCGCAACATTCATAGCTGGGATGAATGCCAAACAAAATTCCTTAACCAGTTTAAGGCATTGAAGAGGCAACTCGTGCTGTCCTACCACCTCGCAACAGTCTTTTAATGAAGAGATAAATCATTGAAAGATTACATTGCTTGATTTAGATGTAAGGTTTATAATATGGAGAACCCTTGAGATGAGAGCATCCTTACAACCATTTTGGCTAGGCCTCGTAAGGACAGCAAGCTCAACGAGAGCATATACAAATCTCCAATAAAAGACTTAGGTGAGTTTATGATCGAGTTACCAAAGAAATAAGTTGGGAGGAGACTTTCAGCATGAAGAAACCCAATTAGAAAGACGAAGTGGGTGGCTCCAGTCCGAGCAAGAAGTGAAACATGAAAGAATTTTTGCAACAGAGAAGGACAATGAGGACTTTAGGAAGCCCAAACCCTTAAAAGTTCCCCTTCAATGAAGAAACAAGAATAAATTTTATGTCTATCACAATGAAGCTGGGCACAATACTTCAGATTACTGGTTACTCAAAGATGTTATCAAGGACCTCATTAAGAGAGGTCACTTAAGGGATTATGTGGTGCGACTCTCAAGACAATGACCTCTATGGCCTCAATAACTAGCCAAGCATCAACATTAACATCAGCAAACCCCTAAGCATGAGGAGGCACTTTTGGTCAGAACCATATTCACCATTCATGGCAGGGCCCATATTGTTGGAACATCAAAGAGGTCACATGAGCGATATGTGCGAAAGATAGGTTATGTTCTACTTGCAAAGCACAATTAAGCAGAAGGGTTGGCGAAAAAGGCCAGAACGAATTCTAGTTGCATCACCTTTACTAACGAAGACGCCAGAGAAATACATTCTCTGCATAATGATGCACTGGTCATGCAGGCCAGAATTAGTAATAACAAGGTGCGGAGAATCATGGTCGACACAAGTATCTTGATAAATGTGATGTACAACAGTGCTTTGACCAGATAGGAATAAATTTTGACCAGTTTCACCCTTCCTCAGAACCTCTTTTTGGCTTCACGGGATATGCAGTAGTACCCGTGGGGCAAATTAAACTTCCAATTACCCTCAGAGATTTGGACTGCCAGGCCATAACCCTTGCTGATTTTCTGATCATTGATTCTCCATCAGTGTACAATATGGTGTTAGGGTGACTAGTAATGACCGAACTAGACATGGCCATATCACCTAAAACACTCACCATCAAGTTTCTAACCTTAGATGGAGTTGGATGTGTATGAGGAAAATAGCAGGTGGCCAGGTGATGTTACAAAGGCGTGATTGAAATAAGGGTAAGAGGGAAGAAAATTGATGTGATTTCTAAAAGAGAGCTGTGACTTATGAGCTCAGTTAGGGTCAGCCATGACCTGGACCCTTATGAAGTAGATGTAGAAAGACGAGTAATCTAGTAGAAGAGCTCAATGATGTTCGAGTCAGTAAGGCAGATTTTGAAAGATGCCTCAAAGTAGGAAAAAATCTCTCCCCATATGCAAAGATGGAGCTGATTGAATTTCTTAAATCCAACCTTGATGTCTTCGTCTGGAATCATGAAGACATGACTGGAATCGACCCAAAAGTCATGTCACACAGATTAAACATAGACCCTCATTATAAGTCAGTCTGCCAAAAGTGAAGGCCCATGACCACCAAATGATATGCAACTTTAAAGGAGGAGGTGGATAAGCTTTTAGCCAATAAGTTTATCTGAGAAGCCCATTAGCTGACTTGGGTAGCCAATCCTATGTTAGTCAAGAAAAAGAATGGGAAATAGAGAACTTGTATTGACTTTATAGATCTTAATAAGGGTGCCCAAAAGATAGCTTCCCCTTGCCCAGAATTGACCAGCTCATGGATGCGATAACAGGACATCAACTCCTTAGCTTCATGGATGCTTACTCGAGATACAATCAGATCCCTATGGCCGTAGAAGATGAAGAATGCACATCATTCATTATTGATTACGGATTATACTGCTACAAAGTCATGCCCTTTCGGCTAAAGAATACGAGAGAGACCTATCAATGATTAGTGAACTTGATGTTCAAAGACCAAATTGGAAAAACGATGGAGGTGTAGGTGGACGATATGTTAGTGAAATCCGAACAGGTTGTTAACCACATTCGTGACTTAGGGAAATGTTTCAAATCCTAAGGAAATATTGAATGAAGTTAAACCCACATAAATATGTGTTCAGGGTCACTTCAGGAAAGTTCCTTGGCTTCATGGTAAATAGTAGGGGGATCGAAGCAAATCCTGAGAAAATTAAAGCTCTCTTTGATATGAGATCCCCTACTGGAGCCAAAGACGTACAAAGCTTAAATGGCTAGGTCACAGCGCTTAACAAATTCATTTCTAAGGTGATAGATAAGTACGTTCGCTTCTTCGATGTCCTCAAAAAGGTGAAGAAATTTGAATGGATGCGACAAGGCGAGGTCGCCTTCCATTAGCTCAAAGAATATCTCGGACGGTCTCCACTCTTGTCCAAGCCAAAGAAGGGTGAGAAACTAATCATTTACTTAAAAGTGTCCCAATACACCCTGAGTGTAGCCTTAATACAAGAAGAAGGTGGAGCCTAGTTTCCTATTTATTATGCGAGCAAGAGACTGCTGGACGTTGAGACAAGATACTCACCCATGGAGAAACTTGTTTACTACCTTGTAATTGCATCAAGAAAGCTACGACCCTATTTTCAGGCACATAGAATAGAAGTGCTTACGTAGTTCCCTCTCAAACAAGTTCTTCAAAAGACGGATGCTTTAGGTTGGTTACTCAAATAGGCAATCGAGCTTACCCAATTCGATATTGAACATAAGCCTAGACCAGTGATCAAAGGGCAAGCTTTGGCAAACTTCGTTGTGAAATTCACCGGGCCCATGCCAAAGGAGGTAGAAACTTCATAAGCTCTGTAGTGGAAACTATACATTGATAGGTTGTCAAATGAACAAAAGGCTAGGGCAAGGGTGCTTCTCATTAGTCTAGAGGGGTATAAGATCTTTTTTGCTCTGAGATTCGATTTTTTGGCCACCAATAATGAAGCCGAGTATGAAGCTTTGTTAGTCAAGCTGTGACTGGTGAAGGAGGTGCAAGCCAAAAAGTTAAAGATTTTCAGCGATTCATAACTCGTCATCTATCACATAAGGCAAGAATACCAAGCTCAAGTGTAAAAAATGACCATTTATCTCCATAAAGTCCAAGAGTTATTAAGCTCCTTTCGACAATATGAGGTTAACCAAATACTGTGAGCCCAAAACGCTCATGCTAATACTTAAGCTTGCCTGGTCACCACTGAAGATGCTAACTTCTTAGGGGTGCTACCAGTGGAATTCCTCTTGTCCCCGAGCATAGAATAAGGGGACATTGTAATGATAATTGCCACGGCCTAAGATTTGTGGATGGGCCCAATTATCGATTACTTACAGGATGGCAAGTTGCCGGAGGACAAGTTCGAGGCATGATAATTAGGAGCTCGAGCAATCAGATATTACATTTGTGACGAAGTATTATACAAAAGAGGGTTCAAAACCCCATTGTTAAGATACATTACTGGCAATGATTGTGACACTGTCCTAGAGGAGATCCATGTAGGCTATTGTGGAAGTTATGCTGGAGTGCTATCCTTGGCCCTAAAAGCTCTTCGGTAGGGATTCTATTGGCCCATGATGAAGTAAGACGCTATTGAGCTTATTAAATGGTGCGATAAATGTTAAATATTTGCGAAGATCTCACGAGCCCCACCAGCCTACCTGTGACATATGGTTAGTCCTTAGCCCTTTGCAATTTAGGGCATGGACTTAATTGGACTACTTCCTATAGCTCGTGAAAATTGTAAACATACGGTAGTGGCTGTAGACTACTTTACCAAATAAGTAGAGGCAAAGAAGCTCGTAGAGATCTTATTTACAAAGATTGAGAGATTCGTATGGAACAACATCATTACAGATTTGGGGTCCCTCAGCAAATTGTAACTGGCAATGGAACCTAATTTAATAGTGAGCAGTTCATCAAGTTCTGTGACGACCTCAAGATCACAAAAAGTTTCTTAACTATAGACCATCCATAGGCCAATAGGCAAATTAAAGCCATCAACAAGATCATCAAACAAATCTTGAAGATAGAATTGGAGGCCAAGAAGGAGGCATGGGTAGACAATCTGCCAAAGGTGCTTTAGGCATATAGAACCATGCCTTGCAAAGCTAGAGGAGAGACCCCCTTCTCGATGGTATATGGATGCGAAGCGATAATCCCTGTGAAATTTAAGGTAGTGTCACAACGAAACATTACTTTTAATTTAGAAGACAATGATTAACTACTCGTCGCGAATCTGGATCTTGTAGAGGAGACAAAAGAAAGAGCTCACCTTAGGGTTGCAACCGACCAGTAGTGGGTCACAAGGTACTATAACCGAAAGGTTTGAGCTTAAAGCTACAACCCTGGTGACCTCGTTCTACGTCTCATTTTTTTGGGAGCACGCAAAGCTAATGAGGGGACCTTTGGATCGAAATAGGAAGGCCCATACTTTATCAAGAAAGTCATTGATAAATGAGTAAAATACCTATAATTATGCTAATTATCACCTCTTGATTGGTTATTAATTTGTAGTTTTGTTGCACTTTTTGTCCTTGTTTAGTTTGTTTGTTCTTGGTACTACTGTAGTTAGTATTTGTCTTTTCAAGTTAGCAAAATAGGCTTTAAAAGGAGGATGAAACCTGAAATTTAGAGCACACTTGGATTAAAAAGAAGCTAAGGAAGAAGGTGTGAAGAGTTCAAGTCAAGTATGTAAAGAAGCTGAAGAAAATCAAGAGGCCAACACCAAACATGGCCTGGCCGTCCTGGGATACGGCCGTATTCGGTGCAAGATCAGCAAAACTTCTAGAAGACATCCAGCCCGAAAGATAGCCAACCCGTGTCCCAAAGCATAGCTATGTTCCAAGCCCAAAAATTGTTATAAATAGCTGACTTGAAGACACAATTACACATTCATTAGTTTTCTTTCATTAGGATTACTTAGAGCATGAGTTTTCTTATTTTCTTGAGAGTTCTTTGAGTTCAATTTAGGATTCCTTATTTATTTTGAGTTCTTGCAACAATCCTAGTTTACTTTTATCATAGTTTTCTTCTTTCTTCTTCATCTTT
>JANHAO010016147.1:0-14506 GCA_026873985.1 Saraca asoca | reverse complement strand
TTGTAAATGCCCGCAGTTATATTTTTGAGCTGCCACGGTATACATTGCTGTATGCATTAACCGAACGAATTATGTGGCACCCATAGAGCTACATTTATAACTGGACTCATTGTTTTGTGGGAGAATATGTATAATTTATCTTTAAGGTACAATGACCAATATGACCTCCGAGAGGGCAGATAATTGATGTGCCAGACCATATGCGTGAAACCTGGGCAAAGACCTGTAGACCTACATGCATGCTTATGTGAAAGATTTACATTGCAATAATGCATGTATATACATAAGACAGGACCTGAAAAAGATCTGTTAGAAATTGACACTTACGAGGCATTTGATTGGAGGAATGTTTTTTCATATTTGGAAATCATGATTCTTGGGAATGTTTAAAATCCGTTTGGTTAGCTGTAAACATTCATGGGAATGTTTATCCATATTCTCTGGAAATCAATTTCCATATTTTATTTTCATAGAATTTTATTGGGTATATAAGTATTTTTTTTTCCAGAAATATCCTTTAAATAAAATACAATCATTTTATATAAAAATATGATATTTTATTATTTTTTTCACTGTTTTTTAATTTTTTATTTTTTAAATAATTTTTTTAAAATTTATTATTTATTATTTATTATTTTTCTTAATTTTTTTTTTATATTTTGTTAGATAACTACTTAACAATAATAACCTCGAATGATAGAAGATTTAAAATTTTAGATAAAATTATTGTAAAATAACTAGACGATATTCACAATTAATCATATATAACTAAAATTTGAATAAAAATTCACATATTAAATGTTGATGTCAGATTTTGGTATTTAGCTAAACTCCGACTAATAGGGGGATTCTCCGGGATCTCTGACCATGCACTGGTTCAAACACAGTGAATCAGTAGAATATACAAGGAAGAAAGGAAGAGCAGCAAAGGGATACAAGACTTTCAATGTGGTTGGCCAAATCCGGGTATCACTGGACCCTACGTCCACGGTAGTGTATTGTTCATATAGTGTTTTTATAGAGTTTCAATATTTAGATTTTTCTCTCTATTTGGCAGAGTATCTATTTGTCTCTTCAGGTGATCTCTCTTTTTACAGAAGGCTTCTTCCTT
The DNA here is from genome assembly GCA_026873985.1 of Saraca asoca. Lineage (NCBI taxonomy): Eukaryota > Viridiplantae > Streptophyta > Magnoliopsida > Fabales > Fabaceae > Saraca > Saraca asoca. The sequence goes on along the minus strand of JANHAO010016147.1, from coordinate 13,395 downwards.
ATATTTATAGGGGAGATGAGATTATAATGATAATTACATATGCAACAAATCTATTATATCAACATTTATTATAAAAGCAAAGTGGTCAGACAATATCTTGTTCATTCAGCTGTTGCAGATTGTCTTCTGCAAGTGGGCCCTAAGTATTAGTTGAGCGTGACATGACTTGGTCTCCTGCGGTCTTTGGTTCAGCGAGCTCTCAGATCGTTGGTTGCACTTTGCACACGGAATCCTTCGGTCTAGGAGTGAGCCTCTCTAATGATGAGGTCGAGCTCGCTCTGTCACGCATGAGCTTGAGTTGAGGTCGCCCCGCAATGCGAAATGAAGGCAGAGTGATCCGAATATCTTTCGGACTGGTGCTTTTGTCGTTTTCGGGTTGCTCACAGGCTCATTCAAGACGGGTCGATTTTTACATATAACATTCAATTTTTATTTTTTTCAAAAAATAAAAAATATAAAAGAAACTAAAAATAAAAAAGTTGGGACCAACATTTTTTAATTTTTAATTTTCTTGTCTTTTTTATTTTTAAAAAATAAAAATAAAAAGAAGAAAAAATGAAAATAAAAAAAGAAAAGATAAAAAAGTTTTCTAAAAAATTTAAAAAATAAAAAAGGAAGGAAAAAAATAAAATTAATATAAAATAACTAGATAATATGTCACATTTAATTATATATTAATTAAAATTTTAATAAAAAATAAAATTTTATCATTAATAAAAAATTTAAATATAAAATTTTTTAAAAATTAATTTTTTATTTTGTTAGAAAAAAATAAAAGAGAAGAAAGGAATAAAAAGATTAAAAAAAAAAATTTGCTCATAAAGAGATTAAAAATTGACTAATGAGGGTAATTTTGATTTTTCACATCATCAAAACTTTCTCCTAATTTAGGAAAGTTGGATTCCCATCTCTCTATGGGAATGATTTTGTGGGAATCTTAACTAAAAATGATTCTTAAGAAATAATATTTTTTGAGAATATTTTTTTATAAATTATATATAAACTATAATTTCTAGCTTGAGGTTTATGGGAAACTAAAAATATTGCCCCTACCAAACGCGTCCTTAGAGTATCCGGCAAAACTCACAAATTTCAAAGATCCAATGTGAATGCATGCATGAACATTTTCAAAGTCGTTCTTATTTTCTTCGCTTAAACTTTACTTTTTGAAGCTTTACTCTTTTGCGTTATACTACAACGTGTATGTCACGTTGTGACCTGGGGCAGGAACAAAACTTTCATTATCAGTGATGAAAACAAGGCATCTGGAAGTCCTTACTTCAAATCTTTATCTTAATCAGGGCCTCATTCATACATGTAAATTTTTGGTATTTTCAAGCCTATATGTTTTGCAACTAAATACTTATTTTTATATAATAATTCTACTTCTATTCTCATTTTTTGCATGATTCAGAATTTTAAATCCCAATCTCATCGGATTATATACTCTCACATTTAAAAGTGATACTAAAAATAACATTTTTGTATCTTAGAAAATAAACATAAATGATACGACTGTGAATATGAATTGCACAACAACTAAACAAATGCTGTTTAGTCTATAGAAAAAGATAGATTCTTAGTAAATAAAAATTAATTACAATTTTGATCCTTTAATATATAAATATGATAATTAACTTAACATGATCCATATGTTAATAACCTTTAAATATAGGTATTTCTTACATTCAAATGCTTCAGAAGATATATATATATATATATGTATATGTATATACACACATGTTCATGTATTTAAGAACACATATAGAATAAATTTGATAAATGTGTACATGTATATGGTGAAACTTATAAAATAAAATTTAGTTATATCTATCTAAAATTAAATTTCTTTCTTGATGGTGTGATATAAAATCAAAGAGACATATTAGTGAAATTTATTTTGGTCAGTTACTTCATTATAAACCAATGTTATAACCCAATGTTATAACACCGGTTTATTCAAAATTCATAAAGTTCTCTCTACACATAAGAAGGCTAACACGTACTATTGAATATATTGGTTTATTCATAATTTTGTCAATTACTCATAGCATGAAATTTATTTTGCCTTAATTATTAGAGTTATTCATGTTGCTTTTATTAATGATGCATCTCGTATCCTAATACTTAGTTGTGATAATTTTTCTGATTGGAAAGAAAAGGTTCTTTTGACATTTGGGTGCATAGACATTGACTTGGTGTTTCGCATGGATGAACCTCAAATCCCCATGAAATCAAGTACATCTTAAGACATTTCTCTATACAAAAATTAGGAGAAACCTAATTGTTTAAGTTTAATGCTTGTCAAGACTCCTGTGAGTAAGAGCATTAAAGGCTCAATTCCAGAATATAATAAGGTCAAAGATTTCATGAAAGCTATTGAGGAGCAATTTGTGACCTTTGATAAGACATTGACTAGAACCTTGATGAAAAAACTTCCAAGCATGAAGTGTGACAATTCTAAGGACGTGCATGAGCATATCATGGAAATGAGAGGTGTTGTTGCTCAACTTAAGTCCTTAAAAGTGGAGATTTCTAACTCCTTTCTTGTTTATCTTATGTTAAATTCTCTTCCAGGAGAATATAGTCCTTTTAAGATATCCTATAGCACACATAAGGAAAATTGATCTATTAATGAATTTCTAATCATGTGTGTTTAAGAGGAAGAAAGGTTAAACATGAGAAACTAGATGTAAAACTTGAAAGTACTAATCTAGTCATTCATGACAAGGGGAATAAGAAAAATGGAAAAGATGTTCTTAACTAAAAGAAGGCTGAAAAAGTGCAAATGAAGTGCAACGACATGGTATACATATAGAAGAAGAGGCATACATGAGTCACCTGAAAGGTTTTTGCAAAGAAAATCATTTGGTTTGGAAATTAAATAAGTCAATATGGGCTAAAACAAACATCTCGCTAATGGCATACAAAATTTTATAATATAGTTATTTCTTTTAGGTTTATAGAAAATATTATGGATCAATGTGTATATCTTAAGTTAATGAGTAAATTCATTTTCTTAATGCTTTATGTTGACGATATTTTGCTTGCATGTAATAACTTAGGTTTGCTACAAGAAACAAAAGATTTTTTTCCTTAAAACTTTGGAATGAAAGATTTAAGTGAAGTCTCTTATGTCATTAGCATAGAGATTCACTGAGATAGATCATTAAAAATATTAGGTTTATCTCAAAAGGCATATATTGAAAAGGTTTTGGAAGGATTCAAAATGCAAAATTATTCTCTGACAGTTACACCCATTATGAAGGGAGACAAATTCAATCAGGATCAATGTTCACATAATGATTTAGAATAGGAGCAGATGAAAAATATACCTTATGTATCTGCAATAGAAAGTTTGATGTATGCCAAGTCTACACTAAACCTGATATAGCATTTGCAGTAGGAATGCTTGGCAGATATCAGCGTTGTCTTAGAATAGTACATTGGAAAGCTGCCAAAAAAATAGTGAGATATTTACAAAGAACCAAGAATTATATGCTTACTTACAGATTTTCTGACCATTTGGAATTAGTTAGATATTCAGATTCTAATTCAGGATACATTTACCTTTTTGCTGATAGTGTTGTATAAAAAGTGTTAAGCAAACTGTTATTGCTTCATCTATCATGGAAGTAGAATTTATTGCATTCTACAAAGCCCTATCACAAGAATTATGGTTGACAAATTTTATCTCTAGGATTAGAGTTGTCAATTATGTTGAAAGACCTATAAAGATTTATTGTGGTAACTCAGCTGTAGTATTCTTTTTTAATAATAACAAGAATGGAAGTCACAGTAAACACAACAATATAAAAGTATCTTGCTATCAAAAGTTATATCCAAAGGCATGAGGTTGATATTCAACTTACCAATATAGAACTAATGGCTATTGATCCTATGACCAAAGGATTCTCAGCTAATCAGTAAAAAAGACATATGGAACGTATGGGAGTTGTTGGTTTATTTTATGTGTAATCATGCTTTATTGTAAAGTCATATCTTATTCTTAGAAATAAAGGACATATTTTTTATGTGCACATAAGGATATATGTCAACTAGACCCTGAATGACTTATAAGAAATTTATTTGTTTAGCACAAGCTCATAAAGTACTCACTTATGCATCGTAATATATAAAAGGAAGTGTTTCACGTTCGTAGAGATATAACCACTATGATTTATGTTTAATCTTGTTAATGGTAAAATCCGGTTCAGGGAACCCAAATCTTAGTCAACACCCAAAATATGAACTACAAATGAGTGAACAGATAAGAAAAGGAGTTGAGAAGAAGGAAGACAGACACCAGGAGCATTTTTATCATGGTTTGGCTAAAGCTAGTTTAGCCCTTATGTCCACGTTGATTGCATTTGCCTTTAAGGCAATGGTTTTCACTATTCAGATAGAGATACAGTGCATGAAGTTTCCCTCAGGCCTCTCTCTCGGTATTTTGACAGAGTTTCTCCTTTTCTTTTTTCCCTCCTCTATTTTACAATTTACTGACTCTATTTATAGAAGTACTCCGTACAGATAACTTAGACTCTACTCAATGAAGTCTGCAAAGTCTGCAGGTGGGTGTCTCCCCTCAAGGGCTGTCTTATCAACTAGGAAGGTGTGCTCTTGGCTACTGATTAGACTCGTTCATAACTTGAGATCGAGGGCCGCTCCTTTGATTTGAGCATAGGTCATGCAACATATGGTAAATATCTCGGATGCAGCTTGCTCCCTTCAGTGACCCAAGGTTAGTCCCGCTTAGTGGGTGTGGGCTTTTATCTTCTGGGTTCGCCTCGTGTTCCATGCTCTCGATCAATGAGCCGACTTCCCTTCTTTGTGGGCTTAACACTTCTGAGTGACTCGAGGCTCTTCTTGACTGGGTTCACCTTATTTTATCCTATACCAGGGGACCACCCATAACATTAGCCCCCTAACTCTCAGCTCGCTTAGCGGGCTGGGAGTTGCAATTCCTAATCAAGGCTAGAGAGGATGATACCATCGTTCAAATTTTCACTTTGCCTCCCTGTTTGCACCCGCCATCATTATTCTCATTTAATGAACACAATTTCCTAGGACTGCCATTTTGGCAAAAGTTGTATCCTGGGAACTCTCCTAGATCGTTAGATATCAGGTAATTGATAAATTTCCAAATCCAATGGTTGATAGGCCGATGCTATAAAAGTGGGATAAAGTGCTCATTCCTTTCATATTTCTGTGCCCTTGTCCCTCAGTCTTTTGAACAGCAGTTAACAAACTCAGTTCCTAACTCTATTAGTTCTTGCTCTGCCATAGCAGCGTATTGATCATTCTTAACCAGAAGCTTCTTCTTTCGTCGATCATTCTGGGATTTGTCCTATTTCTTCAATACGGTAAGCTTTCTCAGTCTTCTGCCTCTGTGGGTTTTTTTGCTTAACCCTTGTCAGTTTGCTATCGAATGTTTCGTCTACTAATCCCCAATCCATAGATTGCTAATTAGGATTTTCCTTCCCCTTTAGGGATTTAGTGGTCTAATCAGGTTCCATTAGCTAAACCTTTTCAGGTTTTTTGATAGTCTTAGTGTCTGTCTTGGTGGTTCGGGGTACATTGTGGTTTTCTGCATAAAGAATTTTTGCTCGAGTAGTTACCCTAGGGAGGATTTGCCTTTAGTGGCTTGACTTGTTCCCTCTTTTCTTTACATTTTGCGTAGATGATAGCCCATAAGCATTGTGATCATTGGATAGGTAGTGCCAAGCCTGAACCCTCAGCCAATAATGAGGAGCCGATGTACCCCTCAGCTGGTGTGGCTTCTAAGAGTTATGAGGTCGCTAAACGGTTCCTTCCCCAGCCCGAGCCTAGCACGAGGCTGCGAACTGCTAGTGGTCCCTCGGACCGCTTAGTTTTTTATCATTATCCTTTAACTATCGAGTTGCACGAGCTTACGGGCGTAGTGGAAAGCTTTTACATCCCCAAAGGTTGTCATCTCATGGCACCTTCTCCTGATGACCATGCAGCTCACCCTCCTTAAAGGTTCATTGTGATCAACCCTTATCACCTTAATGTCGGGCTTAGATTCTCGATTCATCCTTTCATTATCAACTTGTTAAACAAACTAAAGCTTTCTCCCGCCTAGTTGACTCCAAACTCTTATACTCAACTTGTTTCTTTGGCACTCATGTATTTGAGGAGTGGTCTTCCTCTCCCATTTGTGAGGGTCTTTTGCTATCTCTACAGCATGAGAAGTACAAGCTCTCCAGATGGGATCCACTATCTGTCGGCTTGAAATTCTGAGTTTAAAAGGGCTTTGCCTTAAGGAGAGGCTAAGGGCAAATCGAACGACGACCAGTATAAGACCTGCTAGTTCTACATCTCATGCTTGTCCTTGTGTTCCCTTCATAACTTTGACTTCGTTTTGACATCGGGTAAGCGAGCTACAATCATGCGAGCTCTTAATGACTTCACATTGTGATCCTAACACTTTACCTTATTTTTGTAGCTGGGGCTAGCAAAGTGAAACCATCACTTGAAGCTAAGGAGGTCGAGGTGCTACATTGTTTTGCTGCTGCTAGTGGTCTATAGAGTGATCTAAAGTTCAACGACGACAACCTTTAAGCTCATAGGTTCACTCCATCATTGAACGTCGAGCTTACTAAGGAGATCAGGGCTTGTCAAGTGAGGGAAATTGGTTTGGCTAGCTTTGAAGATTATGAGGAAATGGTGAAGCTTCTTTTTCTAAGCCTACCCTTCGATGAGTCTAAGAAGTTTGAGGTTGTTGCAACCCCTCCTAGTTCTGCCACTGCAGCTGCTCCTATTGATCCAAATCTATCTCCTCTTGAGATGACTGCGTTGCCTCTTTCAGAGTCAATTCCTACCCCTCTTCATGAGATAACTGAGATGGCTAGAGCTGCGACCTCCTCTAGTCCCTCTGCCAAGAAACAAAGGATAAGTAAAGGGAAATAGACTACTGGTGGCTCAGGGCAAGCGGCTTGCGAGGAGGAAGAGGAGGAGCTTTAACCAGGCATTGGCCTTGGGATGCAAGGATACTTTGACTTTATCTGGGAGAACTTACAGGACATCCTGAGATCCCATTCCAGCCCCCAACCATTGGAGATGAAAATCTTGAGTAGGGGATTAACGCATTTTGCCACACGCAAGATCGTGTTAATAAGTCATATTTTGCTATTCTACCCCTCTTTTACTCTTCCGAGGTCTGACTTGATTTGCTTTCTAAGGGCTACTAGGAGTGGTGATGATGGGGAAGTCACTTCAATCCATAGAAAAGAAGAATGCCAGACTTATAGAGGATTTGGCCATTATGATCGCCAAGGCTGAGGAAATGGAAGATAGGGCACAGAACATCGAAGCCACAACAAGAGCAACTGAAGAAGCTCAGTCCCATGAGGCGACGAGTTGTGAAGCCATCGAGGCTAAGCTTAGTAAGGTGGTTAAGGAGTTATACTAGATGAGGAGTGACAGAGATGCGGCTATCTATGGCTTTGATTTAATGAACTGAAAATTTGAAGCCACTGCACGATGGGCAGAGGTTTCTAGGGCCGAGCTTGAAGTGGCCAGGAGAGAGGTCACTTTAAAGTAAGAAGAGGTTGATCGAATCATAGCCACAACTATCGAGTGGATCACAAAGGCAGTAGAGGATGCAGAGTCTAAAACGAGCTCCCTTTTCTTATTCACCTTGTGGAAACACCATCCAAATTTGGATTTTTCCTTTTTCGAGCCGGAGGCTTTAAGTGCTGTTGAAGGTTTTAAGAAGAAGGCTGCTAGAGGCAAATCTTCCAGCAGTGGTACAACATCTGTGAGCCAAGACCCTCACACCGGGAGTGTTGTCATCAAAGAGATCAGTCTGCAGGTCGCGGAGCCTCAGGATGATCAGATAAGGGATGCTTCATCTACCTGAGTATTGAGCCAGCTTCTGACCAGGGCCCAGTTCCTCAAGATTGATCTCCTCAGCTATTTTTTTTAAACTTCATTCTTTGCATTGAACCTTGTATAAATTCATCTCGTAGCAAAATACATCGAACAACATTATTTTCTTTGTTTTTCCATGAATGTTGCGATGGATGCTTCTTAGGAAATTGGTTAATTGTCACGAATAGTTTCTTGCAAATCACAACTTACTAAGAATTTGAACTAAATGTATGTCACATAGATCATTCGACCTTAATTAATAGTAGGAAAGTATATATAAATAAATTTAAGTCAATGATCTGTGACTAAAAAGGATACATGCCATATAGGACGGCCAATCAGCTGCATCAACCCATCTCAGGTAACACATATTTAGAAATAATTAGAGCTACATGCTTAGGTGCATAAGCTTGATTGAGAGCAAGAACTTGAACGGGCTATATGAGGGCTGCAGGCAACAGGCCCCATGAGAGTAGTGGGCAATAGGCCATATGGGAGCTGCAGGCAATAGGCCGTATAGGAGCTGTAGGCAATAGGTCGTGTGAGAGCTATGGGCAGCAGGCCACATAGAAGTTATGGGCAATAGGCCACATAAGAGTTGTGGGCAATAGGCCGCATAGGAGCTGCAGGCAACAGGCTACATAGGAGTTATGGGCAACAAGCCACATGAGAGCTACGTTTTTGTGATTTTGCCTTTGGATTAGTTGGCAATCCTCTGCCAGGCTAAAAATGACGAATAGAAATGATGCTGGCGATCTCGTGTCATACTTAAGATTATGCTAGGATAAACATCGAATGCCTCTGTTTTTAGCCTGGCAATTTATGATATTCATGATGTTCAGAAACCATTCACTCATATTCTTAAAATGGCAGTCTGATAAAAAAGGTTGACGATCTCATGCCAAAGCAAGGGCAATTTTATGTCTGAGCTTCTGCCTCATAGCCAGGTAATTATCCTGAATGGCAACCCTTTTGCTGGATGGCTATCTTGTAGCCAGGTGGTTATCTTGTAACTGGGTGGCTATCTTGTAGTCGGCTGATTATCTTATTACCGGGTGGCTATCTTGTAGCCGGGTGGTTGTCTTATAATCGGGTGAGGTCGGGGATTAGCTACGCCTTGATCCTGACTGGGCGAACCTTGATCATTAGGATTTTAGTATTGTCCCTCGAAACCAACTAAGCATACCTTGATTGTCGGGTGAGGTCACGCGTGATTGGACTTGGTCAATTCTCAGGACAGCTTGCTTTCTTGCATGGCAACTTACTAAAAACTTCATGCGAAGATTAGCGTTAAGATTCAAAAAATATATTTATTAATTTCTAAATTATTTTATAGAAATGAGAAATAATTTTAATTACGAACACCTATGCTTAGTTAAAGCCTTGCTAGGGCATCGGGGTTGCTGTCCCGAAGGCTCCACCACGTACTCTTGTAAGTGACCCTTCCTGACGAGGTCTTCTATGGCATCCCTGAGCATCCAGCATTCTGAGGTATGGTGCCCAATGCCATTGTGATAGGCACAGAACTTGCTCCTATTGCCTCTGAACCTGTTGGGAGTTGTAAGGGGTAGAGGCTTCCTGAAGTCCTTTTTATCTTTTTTTTTTTAGCTGTAAAAATCTTGTCTTGAGTGTCCGTAAGGACACAACAGGCTTCTAAGAAACCTTGATGTTGGGGTCGTTCGGCCCTATCCCTTTTTGTAATATGGAGGCTAGGATCGCTAACTCAATTTCTCTGCTGGCTATCATTGGAGGCGTTACTCACATCTCCCCGATCGACCTCCTTCAGACCAAAGATCTCCTCCCACCTAATCTTCTTGGCAGTGCTCTCATAAAATTTAGCAAGATCTTTCATCGGGGACTTATAGATGCTTTCATAAAGCTTTCCAACCTTGTGGAGTCCTGTAAAGATTACTGTCAAAATACCCTCATTAGATGGTTTCTCCATATTGTTGATCTCGTGCTTGAATCGAGCAATGTAGTCTTTCAACGGTTCACCCTCTCACTGGAAGACTGTTATGAGATGGTAAGGTGGTGTGAACTACCTTTTTAATGCTTTGTACTAGCTAAAAAATCTCTCTTGGGATTTTTCCCAACTACCAATACTATGGGCCAGGAGATTCCTGAACCAAGTTTGGGGTATATCCCTGAGCGTAGCTGGGAAGACTCGACATTTGACCAATGGGTTAGTCGTTTGGAGGCCTATCTAGATATTAAATGCATCCAGATGGTCATAAGGGTTGCTATCCCTATTGTACTGTGAGATCGCAGGGATCTTGATTTTGCAAGGGAGAGGTTACTTCTCTATCTCGTTGGTGAATGGAGTCCTCTCTTCATAGTGGTCTTAGCTATTTCGGGATCGATGACGTTCTTCCAGCTATTTTACCCTTTGGAGCAGTTCTTTGATTATCGGATTGCATGTTTCAGGCCACCAAATAGGAGGTTGTTGGCTTCTATTTCTCTCTTGATTGCAGGCATGGAAGCTCGGGATATGCCTCTGATTAGGTCTGTCCAGGCCTCTTGGGTGACATGAGCTCTTGGGTTGTTAACCGCTTTGGCTCTTACGGATTCGTCAAGTTTCTAACGCTTCTCATGAGTGAGAGGGAAGAGCTGTATCAATGCGTTGGCCCCCGCTAAATACCGTGACTTGAGCCTATTTTTACACCTTTTGGGTCTGCATCTGAGCTAGTGCTTTAATCGTTTTGGCCACCTCCTTCACTATGATTTCAAGCGCTTTTTGACGCTGATGCTAGGCTTGCACTCTATCAGCCCGAAAGGCAACAGGCTGGTAAGAAGTTAATGGAACCTCGTTACTGACCATGTTTATCATTGAGACAGTGGATACATCGGCTACGAGGGAGGATGAGCCCCTAACAATAACTCACATTATTTCACACGATCTTCTAGTTATCCAGTGACAACGTCGACACTCCTGGCTATTCTTCTTTCTGCCATCGCAGCTCAGTGAATCTTAGAGAATAGAGGGAGAATAGCACAAAGGTTCAAGGGGCCCTCCTTCTAGAACGAAAATGTTGATGGTAAAATCTGGTTCATGGAACCCAGATCTTAATCAACACCCAAAATATGAGCTGCAAACAAGTGAACAGATAAGAAAAGGAGTTAAGAAGAAGGAAGATAGACACCAGGAGCATTTTTATCGTGGTTTGGCTAAAGGCAGTTCGGCCTCTATGTCCACGCTGATTGTATTTGCCTTTAAGGCAATGGTTTTCACTATTCAGACGGAGATACAGTGCATGAAGTTTCCCTTAGGTCTCTCTCTTTGTATTTTGACAGAGTTTCTCCTCTTCTTTTTTTTTTCTCCTCTCTTTTATAATTTACTGACTCTATTTATAGAAGCAGGGGAGGTTACAACAATAATTTCTCAATTTGTACACTAGTTACATCATGTAGCTACTCCGTACAGATAACTTAGACTCTACTCAATGAGGTCTGTAGGCGGGTGTCTCCCCTTAAGGGCTATCTTACCGACTAGGAAGGCGTGCTCTTGGCTACTGATTTGTAATACCTAAAAAATTTATAAAAATAAAAATAAAATTAAAATTAAAAAAGATTAAATTGAAAAATCGGTAGGGACTAAATTGAAAGGATTCCTGAAAGTTGGCCCTTTGTTAAGGCGACACACCAAAGTAAAAGTCAGTGCAAATAATGGGGGTTAAATCGTAAAAATATATAAATACTTTTTTTATAAAAAGGTCTAGCCCCCTAGTGACATAGGCCCCCGTTCGGCCCTCCCTTTCCCACGGGCCACCTCCTTCCTCCTGGCCTTTCTGGATTCTTCGAGTCTTCTGTGAAGCTTGTCCGGAGCTCGCGTATGCCAGTGTATTTTTGGCAAGAGCTAGCCTTTGGTGGAGCTTCTCTTCACGTATTTGGCTTAACGTTCTTAGGACTTCTTACGGCATCGATGAACAGCTTCCATTCGGTTGAAATCCTTAGGCCGAACTTTTCTTTCTCAGGTGGCTCACTTCCTTTCTCATTTTCGACAAGCTTTTGCGGTTGAAAGTCATAGCAGATGCACGGTAAGGTGTTTTCCTCTGCTCCCTTTGTCATAGCTGGTTCAGCCAGCCTTCTGGCTGCTTTGGCCAGTTGTGGAATCTGGGCCACTGGTGGTGCTCTGGCCGGCAGCAAGTTGACCGAAGAACCTCCGGAATGTGGTGAGTAATTCTAAATCATCCATTTTATTTTGTAGTACTTTGATTAAGATATATCAAGAAATTTATATTTAAGCTTAAATATGTATAGTTGATGAAAAATAAGAAATTTTGCTGTTGTTTGATCAAATGCATTTTTGATGACTTATAGAGTCCATAATGCTTGAATTGCTATGAGATCTTGCAACCTGGAAGTGAGTTGTTAGTTCCCTATTGCAAAATTTATTTGAAAAGTAGTTTGTTAACATTGATTCTGATGTGTTCCGGATAAGTTATAGATTCTGTAACGCTTGATATTTCTATAAGTTTTACAATTTGAATGTGAGTGGATAGTCCCACCCTTGCAAATGGTGCTTTGTGTTGAAAAGTAATTTTATTGATTAATAAAGTGATGGTTTCAATAATTTGAAATACCGATGGTGATTTATTTTATGGTATTGTTTGTATTTAAAATTATACATTTTTATCTTATTTTATTAAAAATAATTTGGATAACTTGAGACTCTGGACTCAATGAAAACCTATTGGTAATATGGCAACATTATGAACAGCCTATATGGCTAGATAATACAGAAAGAAAATGGCCTGCATGGCAGTAATGGCAAAAGCCCAAGTGGCAGTATTAGTCGGTTTGGCAGAATGAGAAATGTGATCATTGGATACGAATACTCAATACGTATAATAAGTAAAAAGAAATACTGACGGTATCATGATTACCAATTGGAACTTTCTTGTAGTCTAGGTGTTGATATTGTGTTTCTACGTTTTGATTGAAAATGGAAATGAAAATGATTTAGATGGTTTTGGAAATACTTTGATTAATTTAAGTATGTTTTGATACTGTTACTTAACCGAATACAAAATTTCTTGTTACATAATAAATTTAAAATAATTAAATTAAGGATCCATTGGTAATTCCTTGGCAACCTGCAAGTGCATCTGTGTATATCAGTTTTGATCTGTAGGAGAAATAAGAGGGTGATCTGGCCAGGCATAATATGATTGGACTTGGAGATTCGGTTTTGGTTCCCTGTTGGATTCCTTTGGGTCCGGAACCACTGGTAATCCCAAGAGACCCTCAGGTGCACTTGTGACCACCCGGTGTCAGTTAGAGTAATAAGGGGGAGGGTGTAATTTAAATAATATATCTTATTGGTGTTGTGGATGGTCTAGGGGAGATCTGATCGGTTCTGGTTACGTATTGGAATTATCTGGATCCAATTGATAATTATTTTTAAAGAACAAAAACATGTTTTGAAATATTTTATTTGATACATAAATATCGGATTTATGAAAAAGCTATTTTAAGAAATACAAGTTTTTCTCTCACAAGATA
>JANHAO010016146.1:0-14510 GCA_026873985.1 Saraca asoca | reverse complement strand
GGAGTTTTGGTTCGGCCTCTTGGTGTTCTTCACTGAGAAATTTTTTTTGAAATTTTCCCTTGTTGGCTGAACCAAATCTAACATGTATGGCATAGTATACTGTGCATATATGCCATGTCTTTCGAGAAGTTTTGCAAATAGACCTGGGCATTGACTTATTTTATCATATGTTCCATAACATTCACGCCCTCTATCAGACCTTATAATTTTCACTTTCTTGTCTAATTGTCTTTCAACCTCATTAATGTACTCTTCAAAAGCATTTATTGCTTGAGATTTTTCTAAGCAAATAAACATATCCATAATGTGAAAAATCGTTGATAAAGGTGATAAAATACTTTTCTCCACCAAAGGATGGAGTGTCAAAAGATCCATACACATTAGTATGTATAATTTCAAGAAACTGAGTGCTTCTTGTAGCTTTTTTCTTGTTATGTCTGATTTGCTTTCCCTAAATGCAATCTACACATAAAATCAATAAAATCTAGATTTTGTAAAATCTCATTCTTTACCAATCTTCCTAGTCTTTCTTTGGATATGTGACCTAAAAGCTTATACCACAAGTAAGTTGAGCTTTCATTAAGCATATTATGCTTAATTCCAATATTTTGATGCACGATAAGCAAGGATTCGACAAATTTATCATCAAGTTTTAATTTATACAAATCATCAGTAAAAACACCAAAACCAATAAGTCTAGAATTCTTATATAAACTAAAACAACCATGTCCAAAATTAAAAACAAAATCACAAACATCCATTTTTGAAAGAGAAATGAGGTTCCTAGAAATTAAAGGTATATAAAGAGTTTGTAATAGATCTAAATGATAACCAATATCTAGGACCAAATGATAAGTCCCTATACCTTCAATTGGAGCCTTCATACAATTTCCCATATACAGGAAATTTTCAGTTCGACTTGTGGTTTGAATTGCAAGGAATCCCTGCATCATATTGGATACATGAGTAGTAACACCAGAATCAAGCCATCAAGTATTATAAGGAACATCAATTAAGTTTGATTCGAAACATACAAAAGTATTTAATATACCTTTCTTTCCGAACCAAACCTTGCATTTAGGGCAATCTTCCTGATAATGTCCCTTTTTCTTACAGAACTTACACTTATCACTATTCTATTCCTGCTTATTAGCCTGATGAGCTTTAACAAGCCTTTTCTTTTCTTCAAACTATTGACTTTTGCTTTTAGCGCTTTACCAGCTTCCTGAATAGTGAGGTTGATGGAATGACTTCCTAGGTTCTTAAGCTTGTTTTGCTCTTGAATAAGCTTATTAGTCAATTCATTAACATCCCACTTGTCCTTAATAGTATTATAGTTAATTTGAAAAGCACCATATTCAGGAGGCAGTGAGTTCAAAATAAACTGAACCATAGAGGAGTCATCCATAGCCATTCCTAAGGTCTTCAATCTTGCTGTAATATTAGTCATCTTAATGGTATGTTCTTGCATACTTCGTGAGCCATTAAACTTCATGGTTATGAGTTTTGCCGTTAATGTACTAGCTAGTGACTTATTAGCAGAACAAAAATGTTCTTCCACAAACTTTAGATATTTCTTTGCACTTTTTGTTTGTGAAATGGTAATCTTAATGTTGTTTGCAATAGTCATCCACATAAACATAAGACTCAATTTGTTAGACCATTTCGATGCTCTATGTTTGGATTTCTCTTCCTCACTGCTCAAATTAGTAATGGCAGTGGGCTTTTCTTTCAGAAGTGCCAAGTCAAGATCTAACACACCTAAATGGAAATTGACTTGCTCACTCCATTCAAAGAAGTGCAAACCATTAAATACAGTAACAGAAGAAGCTTGCGAATGAAGAAAAATTGCTACAAATAAGATATGTATATAGATATTCAGATAAAAACATTAGAGTATATTGTAATACAAATTTGGGTAAATACTACAACATACTATCATAAATAAATGCCACTTTGTATCATTATCAGGAAATTAAAATTTTCAATCAAACACATATGTCATCTTTAGATAAACAAAACATATTTGATTCAAGAATTTTAACTTTCTTCGGTTAAGTTCACTAATCATAAAAAAAAAAACATTTTTTCTTTGGGAAAATTCTAAAGTTTTAATGATCAATGAACATAATTTATTCACCAAATTTTTTTTAATGGGCATTTCATAAGTGTCATGAATAAATGATTATTTTATGCATGACATTCAATCGTTCAAGTGTGATCACTTTGGTGATCACAAACCATTTTAAATAACATAAAATCATGGATATATATCATAATCATTATCTTAATATATAAAAGCAATAAGGCAACAGATAATAATATAGCATAAAGCAATTCATCAAGTAACAAAGTAATGACATTTTGTCCTCTTCCTATTGTTTTAATATAGATATAACTTTCAGTGGAACAAATACCTAATTGCATAATGGGGTCATAAATTAGACAAAATACGGATTAAACATGCACATTCATAGAAAATAATAAATCCCTAAACTATGCTCTGATACCACATATAAGATTATTCCTTATGCCCTTTTAACTCTTAATAAGATATTTGAGATCTATGATTTTTATATGCCTTGGTTTAAGGATAATAAATCTATTGCATTGCAGTTGACACTTACATATATGAGTTTCTCTCTCTTTTTCCCTGTCTTTCTAAAACATGCTTAATTTTGATGGACTTTTTCACATGTTCATTGTGGGTAGAGAGAGGACTAATATATATATGTAACTCCTCCTTTAATCTGATGCATCTATTAAGCATTATTTGTCTAAATTCATGATGAATCTTCTTATTGTCTAAGTTCATAAGATTCTTAGGTTTTCAAAGAGTTCAAATTCATTGATCATGTATATCCATTGTATTTTAAAAATTCATGCATCTAGATACAAGAACTTTATGCATCAAGAGTCTCCTATACATGCATTAGGAGTCTCCCATCAGTTATTAAAATATAATGGATGGATGAAATTTATTTTATTAATAATTTCCTACTATAGAAAGTAATTTGTTAGCTATAATCCCCTAATTTCAGGCCATTTATCAAGTTACCAAATGGTAACTATCTAATAAGAATAAGAATGGGGATTAAAGAGAAAAATATTTCTATGTTTAGAGAAACTTGTGTATAACATATTCTTTTGTCATGCTTGTGAGTATATGATATTTTTTAATTAAACTTTCAAATAGAGAATGCAAAGTTTATAGTAAAACTCAATTTTTTTAAATGATATGACATTTTTTCATTAAACATATTCCTCTATCATCTTATTATTTTTCTTAATTAATAAAGGAAAAATACTTCTTAAAGAAGCATTGTGTTTATATTTGTTGTTACACACGTGAGGACAAGTGCAAAAAAATTTCTCTAGTAAAGCAGTTGCATAATAGAAAACTTGGTAATTTCTGGTGCCACTTCTATCGTTGTTTACCACATTTCTTTCCTTGCGTAAGTTGTTTAATGATTGTCATCAAATATGTTGTTTGGTGGACTTGATAGTATAATCACAAACTATCGAGTAGTTGCAATGTTTTTTTACAATGTTACTTCTTATACTGGACAATCATCCAAACAAGGCCTTATGTGGGATTTCCATCACCCTCACCGCACTTGACTAATGCAAGCATAACTCAGGTTATTTGATTTGATGACTCCTTCAAAAGAACCAATTTTTCTTTTTATTCTTTATCTAGCCAAATTTTCAGTACGACATGAATAAATACCAAGATGACCTGGATTTTCATACAATGCAATGGTAGCTTGAAGACGACCTTGATTTTTATGCAACGGTAGCATATTAACCATTAAGTGGTTAAAATGTCTTGACATAGTATAAGAACTTCTAGAACGCTCGCTAAAAATTTTGTATTCATCACATACATCTCGATTCCATCCTAAATTCAAAATTTGTATTTCATTACATCTGGATTTCATCCTGAAACCTTACATGTTTGTAAATCTAACAAATTATATGTTACCATACAAAAGTGATTCAATATTCCCTGTCATTTTAAGGGATAATTTGTGTCCATGCCCTCATAATCGATACCAGAAATATAACCCTCTATACCCCCTCACGTCAATCCCACAAACCTCTTCTATTCTCATTAGATCACGGCAGAGGAGCCAAGTCAAAATAGAAAATCACTTCTGCTCTCAAAAAAAAAAAAAAATCTACACAAAGGTCATTTTTTATTTTCCATTGGTTTTATTTTTAATCGTATCAAAGAACAGCTTACAAATCCCAATTCCCAAATACAAGAAAAACTACAGTTAAATTTGCTTTAACTACGTTCAGTTCAGTCAGATCTTCAACTTCAATGCTTATTATCTCTGTTTCCCTTAACCTACTAGCACAGCACAACCGGCATACAAATCATGCAGTAAGATGAAACAAAAGTTTAGCTAAAAGTTGTGGAAAAAAAAAAAAAGTTGTTTCACACTTGTGAACCAGGTTCCTGTCCAACTGCTTACAGACCCTCTCAAAAGTTTTTAAAATAAAGGCAACAAATAATGATGAACAGAGACATCCTCCTTGAGATTCAGAATCATCCATGAAGATGTAGGCTAGTCTCACCTGAAGGACTCTAATCTAATGGCACAATCCTTAAGCCAACTGACTTTAAACACAATTCTTGGTCTATTTAAGATCAGCAAATGAATGCTATTGAATGTGATTAGATCCATACGTGGGGGGCATCGTAGATGTAGGTGGTGGCATGTTCTGAGTTGGGTACTGCATCATTCCAGGGGCCATTTGTGGCGGCATGGTGCCGGGTGGTGGCATGTAGGGATTATTATGCATCTGGGGTGGCATAGACTGAGGCACAGCTGGTGGAGCTGTCCCCCACCCGGCAGGTGGTTGAGACATCCCAGACTGCTCAGGAGTTGGGACATATGGGGGCCCGCTGTATTGTTGACTGGGAGCGCCCATCATGGGCACTGGATGTTGCCCCAAAATTGAAGGCTGGGTACTCACAATAGGTGCATTAGGAATGGTATAGTCTCTGCTTCTATCATTATTGACCTAAAATCAAACAAAAACCATTAACATTAAAAATTAAAAGCCTTCATTCTTCCCAAGTAAATCTCTTTAAAATTGACAAACCAAGGACACAATGGATTTATCCCTCTTCAGTTTTCCTTCATAATAAATTGCATTTTATACACAATGTAGGCCAATTACCTTTATGCTGAGATCAGTATGCCGTGAATAGGAGATGTGAAGCTTGCAGAACCCTCCATCATATATGCAGTGACCTTCCAAGGCTTCCTTGGCCACAACAGCAGTTTGAACATCTGAAAGCCATAGCAGGTCAAGACCTCAAACATATTCTGACAGCAATCAGACAATTAACAAGGAAAGTAAAATGTATCTATGCATCAATAAGGCCCAGATCACACATGCTTCCATGCAGACAAGTACACGCATACATAATTGTTTAAGAAAGCCATAGCAGGTCAAGACCTCAAACATATTCTAGCAGCAATCAGACAAATAACAAGGAAAGTAAAATGTTTCTATGCATCAATAAGGGCCAGATCACACATGCTTCCAAGCAGACAAGTACACACATACATAATTGTTTAAGAAAAGCATGTGCATGATGTATTGCACAGCAAGTAGTGCACCCTTGAAAGAATAAAGTGTATCTTTTGAAGGATGATTTGCAAAATTTGGCAAATGAAAAGGTTCCCCCTTTTTTTTTTTATAGAATTATTTTTCTTACAAACTACTAATCCCAAATAAATAAACGTCAGTAAAACCACTTCATTTTTAACAACTGTCAGATCACAAGGCACAGAACTTACTTCAAGAAAAGCTGCAGACAAGGGAATTATTTTAAGAACATATATGATGGCAATTGGCAAACGCAAAATGTGCCATTTCCTCACCAAATCAAGCACAATGGTTAATTTTCACAGAATCAGGCAGTATGGTAATGGTAGCACATTTGAATTCTTTTTCCCAAATATATAATAGTTAACAAGCAACATAGAGACCATCAACAAACATATCAACTTGGCTTGCATAGACTTTTCAATTATCAGCACCCACATATCTTATCATAATAGAGACAAGTGGCAATTCAATATACAACCTAACCTGGGTACTGAATCAGAGCCTGTAAACCACCATTCTTATCAAACATTGCAATCTTTTGGACTGGCCCAAAAGCAGAGAAAACCTGTACATGAAAAGAAGAAAAGCAGGATATTAATTAAATGCAGGGTAAACCACTTATATCAACAAAAGCAAATAGTGATTTTTAAATACCATGTGTAAGACATCCAAGGTTACAGCATACTGCATATTCTCAATTGATGCAAGCAGAACATTACTTTCAGGCTCCAGTTTTTTCCCATCCAAACCCGTAACAAACTGCATTAATAATGATTGAACTTATTAAGGCAAACTATCTTGAAGCATAAAACTTCAAGAGATTCCAACTTAAGCAGCGAGTCATCATGCATTGCCAGCCCTGTGCAATGGGCACGTGGCTTGCTGCTGAGCACAAAAGGAGTCATGTTAAGAAGCAATTTCAAGGCTTCATATTGCACATGTTAACAGGGCCAACAGGATGCCATACTCTTACTCCATTAAACTGTATTAAGTCTTATCTGTCAAAACATTACCTGTCCACTACCATCTATGGCTGATGGAGCAACTGGAAGGTAAGGATTGGTATAGTCTCTGAAGTCAAAAAGCAAAGAGTTACATAATGAAGAGCAAATAATAATTTTCATAGAAACAAAGGAACTCAGATAGCGATATCTAATGGAGAGTTAAATACAGGACTGTACTAAGGACATAGATGAAATTTTAAACCCAAAAGGGAAAGAAGCAATATAGGTAAGGAAAAAAAAGGAAGATTCTGTCAATTAGTTTCTTTCAGTCAGTAATACAAATGAAAAAAAAAAAAAAATCAGCAATACCTGCTCCTGTGGCTTTGGAACTTAACACTTAAATCTGTATGTCCAGAATATGTGATCCTAAGTGTAGATGGTCCCACGTGCTCAGGAAGCAAATAACTGATGCCAAAAAAAGGATTTATCAATGAATCATCAAGAGGGAACAGAGCTTGAGCAACAAAAATGCAAACAATACATGGCTTGATCAGAGCCAATAAAAGTGCTCAGAGTTATCATTCTACAGTCAAACTAGCATTTATTTTGTATTCAAGGTTGTCCCTGCAGTCATGATGCAGCTAACCCTATTTCTTGTGTTCAACAATTAAAACAATTATAAATACATGAAAGATGAAGGGTAAACCTTCCATAAAGTAGATGATATCAACAGTCCTACATTTGACTGGTGTGAGCAAATATGGACCACTTCTATTGAACTAAATACAATTGCAAAACAAGTAAGACAACTGTCACCTAGGTATGCTTCGTCCATCCAAAGCATCCTTCGCAGATGTCGCAGTCTCAGCATCTGAGAATTGCACCAGTGCCTAAACAGTTACACATAGAATAAGCTTATGTTTATAGATCAAAAAAGCAGTGCAAATGAGTATGGTTGGCCAATCACTAAACCTGAAATCCAGCTGTCTTCTCAAAAGTAGTAATCTTATGCACAAACCCAAAGGCTGAAAAAACCTGCATCAGGAAATAATAAACATTCAGAGTGATATATAAAGATGAATTGAACAGCAATTGACCACTGCGTGATTCCTTCTAAGGCAGATTGTAGAAAACTTGACACAGTGACCAATAAAAAATTTCCAGATATGTGTAGCAAAATTCATCACTTGCTCAATTTCCTCGCAAAATAATCACCATTTCATGTGCACAAATGAAATGAAATGAACAGAGACATAGGTGTGCATAAATATCCCTAAGCAGGTTTATGCAAATCATTTTATCTCCTGAAATGCTAATAGAATGCCACACTTTTTCATCTTTTGTTGTCATATGAATTAACTGTTAAGTAATAAAAACACAGTCAATTGAACACCAAGATTCAAGAGAAAAATATAAAGATCTCTGAGATTGTCAGAGGCTTCCTGAAAAAGCTCTGGCCTTAATAACAGACAATAATAACAAAATAGTCCAGTTAGAGATCAGTTTAGATCATGGCTTCGTGAAATGGACAGCTGCCTTAAATATAAATGATAACTGCAGTTAACTTATTACTAAGAGTTTTAATGGTAATGTTACCTTTCAAATTGACACTTCATTCCAAACACACACTTTTCTAAGATAAAATAAATCTTCAATTATTATAAATCATACAAAGACTCAGCAGCTTAATCGCCAAGTTTAGAAGGAATATTTAACCTACTTTCAGATAGAATCAGAAAATGTAACCGACATCAAAACATCATTTGAAACAAAGGTTAAATTACCAAAAAAAAAAAAGAATCTTGCAACCAAATCCAGACATGGTACAAGCAAAATACCAGAGCAGATCATGAGCCAATGACGTATGGATGCATAAATGAAAAAAGAATGACAACATCCTAAACTGTCAGAATGGTAGGAAATGAGGAGGAGAATAGGGAAGAAAGAGGCAGTGTTAAGGAAAGGAGGAAGGAGACAAACACACATGCGCTCTTTCACCCAATGCACTAAGCTGCCATCGAAGATATTTGCTTGACATGGGCCTGCTGATTCATTTACATACATGTCAAAAAATGCTTTTCATAGCACGGCAAAGCAAAACCTAATCACAGATTCAGAATAACTAAATGACCTGCATACTCAAGGTTACAACTTTACAAATTTAACTAACAAATACACATGCAATGGCTTACCAAGTGCAAAACATCAATGCTGACAAGGCGTGCATCTGCACCTTCAATTGTTACCAGCAGTACATTTCCAGCAACATCTGCAGCAGTCTTGTTATTGACTATTTCTTGCCTATTGGAATATTGTAGATACACAGTTTTTCCCCGTACTTGAGCAGGCTCTGAGGATGATGCATAATATGATATCATTGCAATGGCTTGATTTAGATCTGCCTAAAAAAGTTTGATGTATAATTTGAAAGTGAAAATCAGTACCTTTCTATCAAATATAAAACAAAATACAGTGAGGGGGAAAGAGGGGTAATCTACTCACAAATTCAATAAAAGCTTGATTCCTATTTGCCCCAACATTGCACTTTGTGTTCACAACCTTACCAAAGGGCTTCCCAAGTTCAATCAGTTCTTCCTCTGTGCACTCCCATGGCAAGTTTCTCAAGTGAAGCACTTTTGATGGTGGCTGGGTGTAACGGAACTGTGGCTGACTAGATACTGATGCCATTTCAGGCCAAAACTCCTAAACCTCTTGAAAGGAACCACAAAATTGGCAGTCCCGTGGACTACAAATCCATTTCACATTAGGTATCCCACATGGAAGCATAATTGTTCTATATAATATCATAATCACATTTGTCTAAGTAATTTTTCTGAATAAAACATATTTATTGATATGAAAATTTATTCTCCTGTTTAGACAAAATCTGGACTGCAAATTGATGAGCTACTTGTAAGTTACTCAATTGGAGGCTTGGTCCGCCCACTCATTTAGGCCAAGCTTCCTTCACCAAAGCTCAACTCTGATGAGAAAGCTACCACATTAAAAGCTGACCAACCCAAACAAATTTGTCCTATCAAGTCTATAAAGTTCAAGCTCTGTACTTCATAAAGTTCAAAGCTTTCCCTCCTACTTCTAATTTATTCAACAAACTATCAAGCGAAAAATACATAGAATCACCTTTTTATTCCTCTAATTTATGTATAATTCAAGTAACATCCATGGAACAAAACAGCAGTTGAACAAAGGCAAAGAAAACCAACATGTGAAAATCACATCTTCTTCTTCAAAGATGTAAAAATCAACAGCTTCTTTGTATCCAAACATGCTAATATGTTAAGTTTCAAACTCGCAATGCAATGCAGACCCAAATTAAATTTCAGGAACAAAGCCCATCAATCTCATAGAGAAGAGATAGGCACAATTCCAGCTAAAGGATCTCAAGGAGAGAAACAAATTTTGCGCTAATCATTCGTTAGGGTCCAAAACGCATCAAGCATTGCGGAAATTTACGGATTAAGAACGGAGTAAAAAATAAAACACAGGTGAAGGATGAAACGCACAAACAGAAAAATTAGGGCAAATTGAAAACAAACCTTTGGGGGATTGAAATAACAGAAATTACCTGAGGTTATTCGATAACAAAATTTCTGATTATTGTGATATTCTTGGAATTAGGGTTTCTGGAAAACGGAACAGTTATGGACGTCTAGTAAATTTGGCGCCCCGTGAGCAATCAAGTCTCCGTTCTCTCTGCCGAGGTTAGCAGAGGATGCAAAGGATAAATAAGCCAAATAACCCCTTGATAATATACTGAGAAAAATACTTTCAATCCTCCTCGAATTTAAATGAACTCACACAAATCTCATTTTTAATCTCAAAGCCTACGTTGTCTCTCCATAAAATATATAAAAAATATTATATTTAAATTAAATTAAACTTTTCATCCTTCTAATTTACTTCAACGTATAATTTTATTCTTATTTTTTATTTTATTTATAATTAACTCCTAAATTAATTTATAGATTTTTATTTATAAATATTCAATATAATAAATATTTGTCAATTTGTATTATTACATCGTAATATAAAAATTAAGAAAGTATAATTTTAATCTCAAAAATTAGTAAGAGAGTCAAGAATTTACTTTTAATTACACATATTTTTAATTCTAATGAATTTGATTTGATTTATATATATTTAAATATTTTTTCACATCTTTTCGATTAATAATTGTTTATTGTTATACCAACACATAATCAACTATATAAGTGAATAAATATTAATCATAATAGATAATTATAAATAAAAATTTAAAATTAATATGCATAATTATAAACAAAAATAAACTCAAACCAATTGATCAGAAAAAAAAAAAGAATGAAATTATAAATTAAAAAAATATATAGAAACTAAAAATTTAATTTGACCTGATTAATTTTGGGAAGCTTGTGCAAAGAAACCCGCACATACCACTGTCTGTGTTTGATATAAAGCGAGAAAGTGAGAAATATATATATATATATATATACATATGTATTTAGTCTCTAGTACAAGAAAAGGCCAATATATATATATATATATATATATGCTAAAGAAATTGACTTGCACATTTAATAAGTTGGGATAAGGCAGAGACGAAATCAACATAAACTTCATTGATATCTTGGGATAAAGTTTTCAAAGCTACATAACAAGGTGGTTTGGGATTCAGAAATATGAAAATTCTCAACCTAGCTCCCCTTGCAAACAATGTTCAGAATAAGAAAACGGAGGACTTACAACCTATTTCTTTATGGATTTGGAATAGAATCTCTGGTGTAACCAATAATAATCTAAAAATGCATTAATTTTATACTTTTTATCCATAACAGCTGAACTAATAATATAGTAAATTAACAACTTAATTTCCAAAAAAATTGCGATATATCAATTGAGTATCTCAAAGATTTTAAGTATTTATTTAGTCCCAAATGTCTCAAAGGTGTGTTATATTGGTCTTATCATCTGTTTTCATTGACCATACTAATAATAAATCCTATGTCGCACCGTTAAATTCCTGTTTGAATAATGGTTGCTGTGAGTAATATTTCCTCATGAAACGATGGTGTATGGAACAAAAAATTGGACATTATCATTTGACATGAGATAGGGCTCCAATTGCTAAATGTATTGCTCGAAATTGAGAGACAACCAAGGGAGGTGGCAATTGAGGGAGGCTTCTTGTTTGAAGTGGTAGACTACATTGCTGCTAGTGATTTTTTATTTTTTTATTGTGCTTTTAGCTTATTCTATCACAATAGTTTTAACTTTTTCTTTGAAAAATGTTTTGTGATTTGCATTTCTTACAGAGGTGGGACCAGATATTGCTTTATTTTGGTAACTCCTCCATTATTGCTTAGTTGACCTTGATTTAGGGGAATTAATATTTTATTATTTTGTACATAGTGTTGCAGTGTCTACTATATTGTCTGCTAATGCTGTATATTTTATTTTATTATTTTATAAAGTGAGACAATTGACTACTATACGAGGTTGGGATTCTGATATATATTGAATACTAGTATATATTCATTGTTTTATGAGGTTGGGATTGTGGTTAAAGAAAGTGAGACAATTGGTTGCTATATACTGGTTTTTAAGATTAGGATTCTGGTCAAGGAAGGTGACATAATTATATTGTTGCAGACAATTGATTGGTATACATCAACCTCACCATCCAGACAATTGACTACTGTATATTGTCAAAGTGTGATTGTTAGCTCTCCCATTAATGCTATATATTGTTGCAATGTGCTATATATTGACTACTATATTGAGTACATAATAATGTTGTATATTGACAAGATGGATGATGAGGGACATACTTTCGTGTTCCATCATGGGGGCTTTTTTCTGAGTGATCCAAGAGTTAATTTTATGGATGGTGAGGTTGATGTGTGGGATTATTTAAACATAAATAAATTTTCAATACCTGTCATTAACCAACTATTTAAAGAGCACGGTTATCATTCTTATAGCAAGGTGCATTGGTTAGTACTTGGTTTTGACTTAGAATATGGACTTAGACCTTTAAAGAAAGATTCTGATGTGCATGAACTATATAGGTAGTAGTAAATAGTAAAAAGATAGAGTTATTTTTTGAGCATCCTATAGACCAAGAGAATTTGATAGATGAGGAACCTAATATTGTTGAACTTTAACCTTAACAACATTAGTCAATTGCTTTTTTAGGTAGAAATTGAGAGGAAAGAAAAATGTGGCAGAAAAAATGGAAGGAAAATACTGTTTACACCTATTTGGATGTGTAAATAAAATGGGGGAGACAAGAAATCCCATGGAAAATTTGTTGTGGGTCCCAGTGGAAATTTTTCTTATCAACTTTGGGCAAAAAATGGGTTGAAAGTTGCTATTGTTACATTCCTAGTCCAATGAAAGCTATCTGCATGGTGCCTCTAGCATGGTACTTTCCAAAGGTGAGCTTTTTTCTTCCACTCTCATTATTATTCTTCAATCCAAGTTCAATGGCAAAAGACCCACTTGTTATTGGCACCATAAGTACTGTGCTAAATTAGGTAGTCTCTTTTTATACTACTATGCTTCAGTTTGATGATCAATGACTAATCTTTACTGTTTCTTTTGTTTCATGTCTCTTATTGTTCACGCCATTATCAATCTTGATCTGGTTTGTTTATACTTCCCTTTTTTTAAGATTATTTTGCATTTTGTTAATTTCTAGTGTCTGCTTCTGGAGGTTTTGTGGAAAATTCAAAGGATTTATGGTTTTGTTGTTTATGAAATGATCGAAGTGGAATTGGTGTTGTTACATATCTTTATTTTAGAGGCCATGAAGAATTTGATGGAGATGATGATTTTAGGGTAGAGTTTCTATGTCCTTTCTGTGCTGAGGATTACGATGTTGTTGGGCTTTGATGCGACATTGACAAGGAGCATCCTGTGGAAGCCAAAAATGGGGTATGTATTTTTTTTTAATTCATTCCCAAGTTTGAGGCTTTGAGTTTGTTTAACTAAGGATTTAAATATTTTTTTCCTTCCTTTTAAAGATTGCAATTTGAGGTTTTTTTCATGGGTCTATTGTTTTATAATATTCTTTATAGTCTCGACAATGACTGTCTTAGTTTTTGCATCAACAAATTGTATCTTATAGAATTTTAGTTGTTATCCTTAGATTGTTTGTGCATGTTTGTTTGGATTAAGCTGATGGTCTTGTATGATTAGGAGTTTATAACAGACTATTGTCAAGTAAAAGAAGATTGTAGGTGTATGCTTAGAAAAATTTCTCCCCTCTTGAGAAAAAACTAATAGAATGAGATATTTGAAGACTTAAGTTTCACTTTAATTAAAAATAGATATGTAATTGTACTGAGAAGAATAAGATTATCACGCCCTAACCCCAGGCACATGACCGGCGTAGAAGGTCACCCATAGGATATCTCCTATAAGCTTGACTATGCATACTGACTCATGAATACACATATAGTTCTATAAAAAATTTGGCAAAGTTTCCCCTATAATCTGGACACCCAGGCCAAAGGTCTTTATACACAACAAGGGCCACATGCCCATCAAAACTTGTATAACAAATAAACAGACACGTAGTGGCCTAGGCTAGATAACAATAAGCTATTGGGCATCTAGGACTCAATGTCAAACATAATGCAGTAAGTATTCCTATCCAACTGCCAAGTCACAACACCAATTTATACCTTTATCTTTGCGTAGAGGGCTATCCGGTTATTGAGCAGTACCAAAATCAATGTGGATGCTCTAGGGCTCTCAAAAACATAGAAATAGGAAGAGTAAGTTTCTAAGAACTCAGTGAGTAAACAATCCCATCGAAAACTCATTTATAAATCATATTCAAAACCATTTTAAATCAAGAAAATGTGCTTACCCATATAACCAACATAATCTCAAAAATAATTCTTGATATATCATTTGTCAAGGAAATCA
>JANHAO010016145.1:0-14519 GCA_026873985.1 Saraca asoca | reverse complement strand
ACCAACCAGAATTAATGCAGACTCCACAAATCAGGCCCAAGCGCAATACAATTAGACCCAAGTGGATGAGAGATTATGAGGTGCCGTGAAGCAGTGCTAGCAAGGATAAGGTGCTTGATAATTAGTTATAGTTGTTATTTGTATTTAGGGTTTGTTATTTTCTTTCCGAAAATATAGGACTGCTGGAACAATCTAAAATGACTCCCTGAATAGCTTTAAGTAAGGGAGAGGAATGTTGAGGGAGGGAGGAATGAATGAATGAAGGACTCTGCATATTTTTTCTTATCTGTGTCAGTATTCTTAGAATTAGATACCAGAACCTTACACAATACTTGCCCGCAAGCTGAGCACATTGTGAGATCTGCCATGGCTCGCATTTACTTTGACCAGAGGGATGTATCTCCGGCTCTATTGCGCCTTTTCTTCCGTGATTGCTTCATCAAGGTGATTCTTTACTGTAAAAATGCATCTTTTCTTCATTAAATTATGGGTTCTTGTCTATCCCAAAAATTGTGTATGCTTTTCCTTTTGATTCTGGACGATTGGATTTTTCTTCTGTAGCAGATTCTGCTCTATTTCACTTCCAGTTCATGTTTGAGCTTTGTCATTTACTTACTTTCTTGAGATAATGATCTTTATAAAAGTTTCGTTTTTTATGGAAAAGTTGTGTGTTTTTTTATTCCCTGTGGAGATGGATTTTTCCTTTATGGGGTTTTTCTGGTTTATTTTGCTTCCAAGATCATGAGTTTGGTTGTATACTATACTAAAGTGTATATCAATTTAATGTTGGCGTTTTTAATTCATGCTTCAGACTGTGTTGATATATTTGCGTCCCTTTTAAATTTTTTTGTGATTTTAGGGATTTTTCCAGTCTGATTTTTTTTTTTTTTTAGAAATGGTTGTTCTGCATACCCTTTTTCTCTAGGAGCATTCTCCAAATTGTGTACACTGGAATTATCCTAAACTCAGATTAGACCTATTGAATGTTTTTCATCCTTGTCAACATTTGATTTTGTGTGTGTTGTCATGTTTGTTAGATGCTGCTTAATAAGTGAGCAAAACGTGTGCTTTGGTCTAAAATTATTTATCTTTATGACAAATTTTGTGGATATCATTGGATTGTGTGTTTGCTGTTCTGAAATTTTATTTGAATTATATGTGAATATTGATAACTTTTCTTGCTTTGATCCTGGTTTTAATTTGTCGTTCTCCATGTGTTTGGTTTTATGAGATTAGGGCTGTGATGGTTCAGTGCTCTTGGACTCTTAACTGTGGTGCTAGAAACCTTTCCGTTGAGAAAAAGGCTATTCCAAATAAGACCTTGAGAGGTTTTCACAAAATTGACTTGATTAAGGAGGAGCTGGAACAGTCATGTCCAGGAATTGTGTCTTGTGCTGACATACTCGCTCTTGCTACAAGAGATGGCATTATTTTGGTTTGTTCCTCAGCATCTATTGCTTTGGTATTTTCTTTAATTATCTAAAGTCATGTTGGTCTGTCAGATTGGAGTCTGGAAATTGTAACACATGATCTTTTTATCAGAAGTTCATGCCATCAGACTGACAGATGAATAAGTAGAACGATATGATAGTGGGTTGATATGTCTGCGCTTACTTGTTCTTAATACACACGCAACATTTGGCTACAGAATTGCCACTTTGAGAATCCATTATAATAACTCTTTCCCTGATTCTTTGAAGATCTTAACTTGAGTTTGATTCTCTTTTCAATAATTGATCTTTTTTTTTTTTTTTTTTGCAACTTCATCATTTACATTATCTATTTCCTTTACTTGTAACTTTTCTGTTAATATGTGACTTGCTATTTGGAAATATAATTGTTGTTCTGACATCTTCTAGATAATCCATCAAGTTCATCGCACACTCTTTTATTTGATTTTGTTTTCTTTATTCACAGTATTATATCCTGGGGTTGTAGACTAGCAAAGTTTTCAGATATACTACGTCTTCATAAAGTTGAGCATTACTATACCTGGCAATGGCAGGCTGGTGGTCCCTTCTATCCAGTTTTGACCGCCAGGAGGGATAGCCGTCAATCATTTTATAAGGAAGCAACAGATCAGATTCCGGGACCAGATGACAAGATTACCCAAACTGCTTCTATTTGCTCTCAAAGGTTTTAGTGCAAGAGAAACAGTCAGCCTTCTTGGTATAACTAACAATTTCAAGTTTTGCTTTTCCCGATTCTTCTGTTGTTCTCACTTCTCATCCTTGGAAATGGAATAGAATTTGCATTAAGAGACAAATTGAATTTTTAACCCATATGCAGGAGGACACAATATTGGGTCAATTGGTTGTGATTTCATTCGACCACGGCTTTACAATTTTCGAGGCACAGGGCAGCCAGACCCCAGCATTCCTCCTGATTTCCTATTTCATTTGAGACTTAATTGCCTAGACATTGTGATCAAGAATGACACTAAAATAAGCTTTCCAAGCTTAACATTCTTAGTGACCCAGGGATGACATACGTGAAAACATCATCTTCAGTATCATATGTGGCAACATTTGACACATTACTATCGGAGCCTGCTGAGAGGAAGAGGATTCTTGTATGCTGATAAGCAATTGATGGGTCATTACAACACTGCCCCATTGGTCTACCCGTATGCTTGTTAGATAATAGAGATAGAATATATGACTAATAAGTTATTAGATTATTTAATTAAATGATAATATTAGGAATAAGTTATAAGTTTAGATAGTATTGACGGTAAAATTTGGTTTAGTGAATTCAAATGTTAGTTAACCCGAATGGTTCTTCAATACTCGTAAACTACAAGCTGATGATACCAATTCTAGTAGGAAAAAAGAACGAGAAGGAGGAACAATAATGGACATAGAAGCTTTTATCGTGATTCAGCTAAAATCAGTTTGACCCCAACGTCCATGGTGGTTTGTATTAGCTTTATATGGTAGATGCTCTGTGAAGTTCAATAAAGTTACAATATCAATGCTCTCTCATTTTACAAGTGCTCTCTCACTGTTCCGGTAGAGTATCTGCATGCAATTGCTTTTATTTACTTACAATGATATATTCCTCCCCTATTTATAGAAGCTGGGAGGGTTACAAATGTAATTTAATAAATAGTAAAATGATTATTTCTATCATTATGGGCAATAAATGTTTGATGGGTGATAAATGCTTAGCATTTCGGATTTTGGAGGCTGATGTGTCAGTTTTGAGGATTGACTTGTCGATTGGAAGAATGTGCCTTTAGGTTTTGACTAGACCCCGACATTCCATACATAATTCTTGAGACAGCTCGCTAGGCAGTCCAAGCTCATGTTAAGTGACATGCTAGTCGTGTTGGTGGGTTTAGCAAGCTGGCCCAAACAGGTTTCCTAGAAAACAACTAGGGCAGCATGCTTCGCTTAGCCAAACGGTGTTCATCCTCGACGAGTTGGGACTTGTCTCGATCTCGTTTCGTGTCCTGAGCTCACAGTTGATGAACTGGTGCCTCCATTGAGTGGCCTCCATTGTTAGGTGATATAGGCCCTTTCTAGCTAGACTTAGCTTCAGTCGGCCCATTTTGTACTGTCCAGAAAATACCCATAACATCAACCCCCCAACTCTTAGTTCGCCTTGCAGACTGGAAGTTATAGTTTGCTAGCAGAATCTTTGCTCACAGCCTGTAATGTTAAGTCTTTCAATTACAGTTTACCATATAGTCAAAGTCTTCGTTCATAGCCTGGTATGTTGTCATTTCAAGTCTCGATCTTTCACTTCATCTGCACTAGGCCATACCTCCCATTGTTCACGTTCCATAGCTGTTGGCGCAGTAGTCTTGCTTTCTTTCGAATCGTTCGATCGAGTATAGCTAGATACCCTCTAAACTCTTCTGTGAGGTCGAATTAGTCTATATAAGGTGTGAGAAGCCTCCTTCCTTGCTTTAAAGAGTAACCAAATGGGTACACTGGCTGAGCCCACCCATATTTCTAGAGTTCTAGCCTTCGGCAAAGCGCTCTAGGGTGTGTATAGTTTGCTACATGAGATTGCGAGGCATGCATGGCCTGCTGCACATGGTTCCTACAGGGCATTCCTCTTCGAGGACTCTAGGAATTTCTTCATGACCTCCTTATGATGCTAACAAGTTTAGCTCCTCCTTTTTTTGCTTTTTTATCCTTTGGCAAGTTAACTGTTTGGTTTTTTCAAGCACCCCGGAGTTGCAGGGCTAAGGGAGAAGCTTTCAGCTTCGAAGGAGGACATAGAAAAGGAGCCAGAATTATCAGGCTTGCTTGTTGACTTTGTGGCTTGTTAGAATTTAGGCCTTCCAACTATGTTCCTTTGCCTCCTTACATAATGGCGTTGGACATCCTTAGGCCTTTGAGTGGCTTGATGAAGCTGAAGGATGCTTTCCTTGCTCAGGAGGATTAGGGAGAACTTGTGCAGTTGCTCTGCTTGCCCCAGATGTTGTTTCTCCTACTACAAGCACCTTAGGGATGTTCAAGTTGGACAATCCATCAGCTCGAGTGAAAGTTGAGGAAGGGTTCAGGCAGCTCTGTCTGCTCGTGGATCCCTCGGTTCGTTGGGATTCAACTCTTCCTTAATTTATTATAGGCTTGTTTTGATTTGTACCTATGGTTTTTCGTGTAAATTCACCTCGTTGGAAGAGAATTTGTAATGAAGCTTTGTATTTTATTTCTTGTTTTTCCTGAGCACACAACATTAGCGATCTAATAGGTCACAACGGTCAACATAAGTCCTTGCACACCATAACTTGGTAATCATTAGATAAAACAAGTGCTTGTTAGGTCAATCGACCTCGGATAATATTAATTGAATTTATATGAATGGACTTCAGTTAATAAATCATGACTTAAAGGATATGTGCCATGTTGGATGACCAATCAATCGTATTAACTTATCTTAGTTGGCAATATATTCGAGCATCGAAGTGCCGTTGCTATCATGAGTCCAAGCATCGGAGTGCTTGAGCACTTTTGTTGGCGTGAGATTGAATGCCCATGTAGGTTGAACAGATGTGCCTTTGTCTATGCAAGAGTTTGGTACTAAAGGCACTTCTTGGACATAACACGCACAAGAGTTTGATGCATAAAGCACTTCTTAGATATGGCCCATGCAAGAGTTTGGTATATGGCTAACACTTTTTGGATGTGAGATTTTGATATTATCCACAGAAGAGTTTGATGCTTAAAGTACTTCTTGGATGCGGCCTGCACAAGAGTTTAGTGCATGACTAGCACTTCTTAAACATGAGATTTTGACATTGTCCACCCAAGAGCTTGGTGCTGAAGGCACTTCTTGGATACAACTCGCGCAAGAGTTTGGTGTGTAAAGCACTTCCCGGATACAGGATTTTGGCATTGTCCGTGTAAGAGTTTGGTGCCCAAGGCACTTCTTAGACACGGCCCACGCAAGAGTTTAGTGCATAAAGCACTTCTTGGATGCGGGATCTTAGTATTGTCTGTATAAGAGTTTTGTGCTTGAGGCATTTCTTAGACGCAGAGCAAGCTGCGAGTTCTGGTCCGTCGTAAGCGATCTGCAATCCTACAGGTCATTTGGCAGGCTCCTGCTCACTTTGTCTGTGACTTTTTGATTTCCACCACTGACTTGTGATAATTACTTATGCCTCTGATAAGTGTGTGTATGTGTTATACTGTTGTCAGGTTTTTGCTAGCACTTGCCAAACTGTCTGATCATGGGTAGCTGATGGGTTCCTAGATCTAACAGTGGCACTATGTGCTATATAAACCAAGGGGCCTCTTCTTTCCCTCTCACTTGCCATTCGAAACTCAGAACTCCCATGCCCTTTTTATCTGTTTTCCCTGCCATTCCTTGTAATTGATCATTGTTGTCTGCTACCATCGACGCTGTTTCGGTTCTCTAGTCATTGCTTGTATTCTACTCACCGAAAAACACTTCCACACATATTTTAGGACTTTTTGCTTTGGCTAATGATGGTGAGTCTTTCTCTCTTCAATTCGTGGTTTTTGGATTTTTCTTGTTTTATTGCTTGTATGAGACTCATTTGCTTGTGATTGAAACATCTGAATGCTAGCTGAAACTGCTAGCCTATACATTTTCCTTTTGCCTAGTTTGGCTTATTTGGGTAATCTTCCATTAGACTCTAAGGTTTTTTATTATTGTTTTAAGTTTTGTGTTTGTTTTTTGGATTTGTGGTTTCATCGTTGAGTCCCATTTGCCTTCCAAAGTTTAGGTCTTAGGTGCAGTGACCTGAGGTGTGCGTGACCTGTCGTATAGGAAATCATTTGCCTTAGCCTTTAGGTAGGGTCTACTTGTAGCTGCCTGACTATTCCCCTTTCTCTTTTGTGTAGATGGGTGCAGGTTATAAGTGAGCCTGACTCTCTGGCATAGCAAGAACGACATCCAAATGAAGTGACCTTGAGGAGCGGTAAGGTCGTTGAGGACTTCATTACTCGTTTAGACCCTGTTGGGGACCAAAAGGCCTTTACAAGTCAATGGCCTTCTAATCGTTAGGTGTTCAGCCTATATATTTCATCTGTTTGCTTCCATGATCTTTAGATCGCAGTTCAAACATTTTGAATCCCTCGTGGATACTGCCTCATGGTGCTTTCCTTAGATGACTACGCTCCTTATCCACCTTGGGGTTTATCACCGTTAGCTTCTCGCACCTTGCTGCAGGACTTAGGTTTACCATACACCTATTTATCATTGATTTCTTGAATAAAATCAAACTCAGCCCATTTCAGCACACCCCCAATTCCTACGCCCAGCTTACTTCCTTTGTGTTGATATATTTAAGGACTAACCTCCCACTGCCATCGACCGAGATGATGTGCTACCTCTATAACATTAGGTGTGCGAGCACATCAGTCAGGTTTTATATTGCCCCATGTTAGACTTCCCTTTGGCATCCCCTTGTGACAGAATCCTCTTGTGTTCCGTCAACCGAGCCAAAAATGATGATGGTCGAAGTGACCTATCCTGTGTGAGGTATTATCCACTTTAGATTTAATGATTAGGTGTGCCAGGTGTGCCCACACAGTTTTCTCCTTTCGAAAAAAGGTGTCTCACTTGGGAGGAGTAGACCCCTACCTTATAAGGCACAAAGTTACCTAACTTCTCATCGATATGGGACTTTTTCTTACCCCATGCTACTTTTTGCCATCAACATAAGCCCCCCAAGTTGGGTGGACTTGTGCGTGGTGTAGACAGGAGGTCCCACAAGGCATGCCAAATGATGATGGTTGAAGTGACCTACCCTATGTGAGGTGTTATCCATTTTGGACTTAACGATTAGGTGTGCTAGGTGTGCCCGCACGATTTTGTCCTTTCGAAAAAGGTGCCTCACTTAGGAGGGGCAAACCTCCGTCTTATAAAGCACAAGATCACCCGACTTCTCATCAATGCGAGACTTCTTCTTACCCCATGCTACTTTTTGCCATCAACAGATAGGTCTATAAGTTATTAAGTTTTATTAGAACTCTACCTTTTATATAAGCTCTACATAAATAGAGAAGTAGGATTAAATCTCTTAATGAATTCAATGGTCTTATGTATTTAATTATATGTGTTCTTTCCAAACTCTCTAGCTTCTCTCTATCTCTACTTTTCTCCAATACAAACCCTAATTATTTTTTCAACATAGTATCAGAGCGATATCATCCGCCTTGAGGCCTTGTAGGTCATACCGCTTCTAGCAACCTCAAAGAGGTTAAATTACTGATATAGAATGTAAGTTTAGTTTAGTTTTTTTTTTTTAGTTATTTAATTTCATTAAGGAAAAAAAGGAAAAAAAATTGAGTTATTGTTCTAGTAGATTTTCAGATTTATTTATTTTACATTATTATTATTAATTAAGTTTTAGTGAAAGAAAAGAACGAAAAAAAATGAGAATAGAAAAAAATTCTTGAGTTAGAAGTTGGGTTTTAATTGCAACCCAAGGAGTGTTTGGTGGTCGCGATACTTTCCAACAAAGGCAGTGACTTAATAGACTAGAAACAGAGATTTCTTTCTAGTGTGACATTTCTAAGCAACTCTGGTTTAGTATTTTTTAATGTGTTGATAGTGGAATTTACTGTGCAATCTTCTAGAGTTCGTTTATGAGCTGGTGGAGTTGTAACCTGGTGAGTAGTTGCGAGAAGTAGCTTTTTCAGTAATGTTTGTGGCTAGCAGTAGTGGTTTTGGTGCCAAAAAGGTATTAGTCTAGCTTTGGATCTTATGATTTTGTGGGGGTGGCTGAAGGTGTCATCACTTGAGGACCTTTCCGATGTCTTGGGTGTTTAATGGTGCTCTTTCAGCCACGATTCTTGTTAGAGCTCTAGCAAACTGTAAATAGGTTATATCGAATCTCCCCAAGCTTGTTGAAGGCTCAGATTTGATTGGTCATGTTTGGTGATGATGAGGAAGCATATCTGAATTATAAGAGTGATTTTGACAGAGATAGTGTTGAACCATGTGAGTTGAAGCTGAGTTAGGCAAGTTAGTACTGAGTTTAGATTTGATTTGCATTAATTTGGCTATTTTGGCTTATTTATTACTATTTTTGGTACTATCATATTGTCTGGATTGTTTTTTGGTAAATTTTGACACTTTTTGGTGTAATTTTGGTTGGTTTGCCTTTGAATTGTGAAGTTTTGAATGCTTTAAGTACTGAGTTGTGTGCTTTTTTGGTTGTTTTGGTTGCAAAGTTGTAGTTTTGATGGAAGTTGACTCTAGTTGTCTTCTTTAATTTAGTTCTTGATTTTAGGTTATTTGGTGACTTGTGATATTTGGTGTCTTCATATGATTTGAAGCATTATTCAAATACTTGTGACTTTGATCCTTTATGTGATTTAGAGGATTATTTGGTGAATTTTAGACTGTTTGGAAAATTTTAGTTTTTTATGTAATTTGAAACACTGTTTGATGAATTTCGTTGCCTTCATGTGATTTAGAGGATTATCTGGGTGCCTTCATGTCATTTGGAAAACTGTTTGGTGAATTTTGATATTTCATGTGATTTGGAATACTGTTTAACAAATTTTGGTGTTTCATGTGATCTAGAACCCTGCTTAGTGAATTTCAATGCTTTCATGTAATTTAGAGCACTGATTGACAAATTTTGGCGCCTTCATGTGATTTGAAGTACTGTTTGGCGTGACTTTTTTTGCACAAGTCTAATTTAGTGAAATTATCCTCAATATGAGGTGGTTTGGACCACTAATTTGATTGTGTGACTTGCTTCAATGTCTTGAAATCGACTTCAATGAATGCAATTTGAGAGCAACATGATTTGTGGTAGAATTAGTGGTTTTTGGCGTAATTTCAATAATAGGTGTTGATAATTTTGAGGACTAGTTAAGAAGTTTAGGGAGCAACCAAAGGAAGCTAGTAAAAGACTTCTAAAAGCTGGTTTGTTTGTGCCTTATGCCAAGGAGAACAATTGGAAGAAGGTTGAGGGAGCAAATAAGATAGTTAGTTGAAGACTTTTAGGATTTGTATATGTTGAGTACTTGACGTTGTTTTTGGGGGGTTTTGAGTGTTTGGTTCAAGGAGAGTTATCCACATGCTGTGTTTATTGCAAGTTGTTCGTGTTTGAAGTTTATCAAGTTTTCTATAGTTATTTTTATTATTTTTTATTTTTTAAAAATTCAAAATTAATGTAACAAGCTTAAGTTTTAGAAGTTTCAGCTTGAGGTGGAGTATTAAAAAATAGAGATAGAATATATGATTAATAAGTTATTAGATTATTTAATTAGATTTTAATACTATAGATAAGTCATAAGTTTAGATAGGTTCATAAATTATAGAGTTTTATTATAACTCTACCTCATTATAGAATATAAATTGTATACAAATAAAAGAGTAGGATCAAATTTTTCAATAAATTTGATAGATTTATTTATTTAATCATATGTGTTCTCTTCAAATTTTTTGATCTTTCTTTTTCTCTGCTTTTTTTTTAACATAAATTTTAATTATTTTCTTAACACTTTCGATGATGCATCAACCTTTCGCATTGATTTTGCCAGGTCAAGTTCAAATTGTCAAATCTTGATGTACTGACAGGACATCAGGGTGGCGTCTGCATAAATTGCTTCCTGCCTTTTAAGTGTTTTCTGACTTTCCAAGTTCCTTCAGGCAGTCCTGGTTTTTCATATTTTATGTATCGTTTCATTTTGCTGCTTGGTTTGAAATTTTTCTTGCTATTGGGAATTGTAGATATGTATGATTTTGGCTGTCTTAGTTCTCCATGCAATGTTTTGATAAGTTTTTGTAAAGTGGCATCTAGTTATGAATTGTATAGAACTGATCTTGTACAAGTTCTAGCACATACACTTCGTTAAATATCCATATTAAAACTGCAGTGAAGAGCTTGATATATGCTCATTGTTTTGTCAAACACTTTGATCGAAATTCAGTGTGGCTGCATTTGTTTCAAGACTTGGGCTTCACATCGTCTTTAGATCCAGGACTTCACTCAGTTTTACTAAAATGGAATTTCAAGTCAGACCTTTCTCAATGGTGGGGTTCCTCGCTGTCAGGTTTCTACTTAGTAGGACCTTGAAACCAAATTGGATCCCTGTTCCATAGATACGTATTCAAAGATGTTGCTAAGTTTCATTTGGGATTTTTTTTTCCCAAGAATTGTAACTATATATACAAAATCTTGAAACAGTTTCACAAAAAATTCATAATTTTTTTATGGATTTTAAATGTAACAAGTATATAAAAATTTGTATCACATTTTTATTTAACAAAATTTTAATTTTTATTGAAAAGGTTTCAACTTTTTATACAAAATTATGAAACTTTTATAAAAAAATTTATAAAAATCGTATATTTTGATGATTTCATCCTTATCTCACCAATAAGTAAGAAATCAAGTATGCCTAAATGTCAATTTCTTGATGCTATCCTAAGGTACTTGTGTTCACACTCCCAGTGTTGGCTCCAGTCTCTGCATTATGATTCCGTTTAATTCATTCCCAATGTAGGCATATAAGCAAATGTGGATGGTCCCACCTTTGGGTCCCATCCATAAAAGCAATGTCGTTTTTCAGGAAATAAAGATTTTCTCATCCACTAGTACAAGTCTTAACTCGTAAGCTCAGCACAGCAATAATTTCCTAAAAGAAAATTAAATTGAATTATTCCTCCAAATGAAAAATATGACATGCAAGTAAAGAGAGTATTATTAATTTTGTATGTTATTTTCTTATTTTCTTCACATGAGATAGCTTTTGAGAAAAAAAAAAATGTGAGAACTAACCAGACTTACAATATGTGCTTAATCACATTTCAAGCTTGTCCCAAGAGTTGAGAAAGATAAATATTTTTGGAGGGGTCAAACTGTAAATTGTCAAGGGTTTCTATGAAATAAGGGAATTTTTTATGGGACTCAACACATTTTATGAAAAAAAAAATTGGTAAAATAAAGGGAAACTTTGGCCATTTCAATATTTGGGGGAGTCAAGGTAGCTCCACTCAAGCTTGCCCCTCAACCCTTGTACTAGTACTTTGAGATACTTCAGTAGCTTGTAAATGGAACCTCTGAGAATTGAGTAATTTGTTTAAATGGATTTAATTAAAAACTCATTTTATTCTTCACATATGGGCTTTGTATTATTTTTAGTGTTTGTAAGTTTTATAAAATATATAGATATATGTATTATTAAAAAGGTAAATTTTATATAAAAATAAAAAAATTGTTAAAATTTTCTTAATGTCATTTTCAATGATAAAGTTGTAAATTTTTTATATTTATTACACATAATTTGTATATACTTGTAACCTTTTATAAAAAAAAATTATAAATATTTAAAAAAATTATAACTTTTTTTTATATTTATGTTAAATTTTCATAAAAGCATGCAAATCGTTACCCTTAGTTTACCATCCGGCGGGATTTCGTATTAATTTGATGTTTAAAGGTTAAATTATACTTATCTCCCTTGATGTCTAGTATAATTATACTTACATTTTTTTTATATTTTAAAATATATATACTGACATTTCTCTTTTATATATATTTATCTTTTTTATTTATTTTAAATATATACTTATGTTTCCTGTTCTAAAAAAACAAAGAAGGTAAATATATAATTTTTAAAATAAAAAATATGAATATAATTATACCATATCTTAGATAAGTATAATTTATTTTAATTTAAACTAATCTCTTCGGGTTTGTACATTTAAAAAATCATATCTAATCCATATTTAAAGGGACTTGTTCAGAGCATTTTCATACTAACAAAGATCTAACAAACCAACAAGACCATGGGAAGCCAGCTTAACAAAGACCAGCACTGAAAATTTTGGGGAGAAAAACGACAAAAACCTAATCTAAGAGATTGTTTAATTAATTAATTGTTTTTAATTCAAAATATATTTCTAACAGTTTTATTAACAAAAATGACAAATCATTTAATATATATACAATATTTTGAATTTAAACCTAAAACATCAGAAAAAAAAATAAAAAAAATATCATATATCATATCACTAAGATGTCAATATATTTCTACGTATTACTTCAACGAATGTGAATACATACCAAAAGGGCAACTCATTGTATAACAAGAGCAGAAAAGAGAAGCACACAGTCCTTTTAACACTAATTACAACATTGAACAAGTTTTTTTTTTTTTAAAAAAAGAATCATACAAAGTAAGAATGGTTTCTATATTGGAATGATGCTAATTACAATGCGTCGCCTACTCAATACCGCAAGAAAACACGAAATAATCGTCATTATTAGAACTGAAACCACCATTACTGTTATATATAGTGACAGTTCTTTGTAAGAACATGAAAATCATAATTATAATCACAATGGCCAATTCTAAGATTACTGTAATTGCAGTATTGTTGTTTATAGTGGCGATTTTGAATGGCATTTCTGCAAGGACAGTG
This sequence comes from Saraca asoca, assembly GCA_026873985.1. Lineage (NCBI taxonomy): Eukaryota > Viridiplantae > Streptophyta > Magnoliopsida > Fabales > Fabaceae > Saraca > Saraca asoca. Next base: position 1,652 of record JANHAO010016145.1, on the reverse strand, counting down.
AAAGACTCGCCGGTTACAGGCAGCGGTGAGGATCATAGCCATGGTCGAGCCCTTGTTGGAAAAGGGTTCGTGCCGCCTTCAGGTCCAAGCAAAGGGCATAACTAACTAAGTAGGACTTCGTCTGATTAACAACTAGCAGGATGGTCCATGCAAGCCTCTGTGGGATTGAACTGTAACTTGTTTCCCAATTCAATGCCATGGTAGGTGGCCATTGGTTGAGTTTGCTCTCCCTTTTTTTTTTATTAGAAAAAAATTAAGCATTCTTTATATATATATATATATATATATGAAATGTATTTGATTTGACTTCATTGGAGTTTCCTCTTTTCTTCATGAATTTTCTATTCAACATAATTTGAAATTATAAGTGAATTATAATTGTAATTATACTATGATTGATAAAATTATAGATGAATACAAAAAAATATGATCATTGTGAAGTGATTCCCAGTAGTAATATTACCATTGTATACTACAATTTAAAATTCAATGCACATAATATAATTTGAAGCAAATTAACATCACTTATATTTATATAAAATTAGTTTAATTCAAATTATATTATATATATATATATATATATTTGTGAGGGAGTTCCAAATAATAAAAACAATTACACCTACCACAAATCTATTAAATGATGTTATATAGTCATATTAACTCTTAAATGGTAAAATTGAAAAAAAAATGATGTTTACTTTGAATTTGTTAATTAGTAATCTATTAAATTTGGATGAATGGACAAATGCCATCATATGACATGGTATGAATATTGTGACAAGCCTTAAATTACATGTACGAGGAGTTTTCTGCAATCTTGCTTACTTGATGATGACCAATATATAATTTTAACAAATATGTACCGTAAAAATACCGTAGAAATAGGAGTTTTCTTCATAATTCTTATGATGAAGTAGATAGAAAATATATGTTTGTTCATACATCATTTTTAGATCATTTTAAAGCATTTTTCTCAATGCAGATTGGTACAATCTTAAGCTTTTTTATTTGGTTAAGTTGTCAAGTTAGTTCTTGTTTGGATGTAGGTATAAGTCGATCTTAAAAGAAAAAACATCAATGTCAGGACAAAAATAAAAAGTTGAAAGAGAACTAAAATGAAAATTTTGTCCACCAACCTCATAAGCAAGCAAGATATGTAACAATTGCTTATATTGACAAAATGAAGCAAAAAGCTTGTAGCCATATTTTTAACAATTTTCTTGTGTGATGATACCATCCCCATGTTAAAAGTCAAAGCCGGCGATGAATCCCTGTTGGGATAGAATAATCCACATATGCTCGTTTAAAAATTAAGGGCATGAATTTAAAAAATGTTGAACCAAAAAAATAAAAAGAAAAATTTTGGAGAAGAAAATGTGTCACGACCCAAATCCCGGACCCGTGACCGGCGTAGAAGGTCACCATCAGGAATCCCTTTCCTTCAGGAAATCCCCTACAAGCCTTATCATACAACACAAACACAACATCAATGCACAAAACTTTCTCTAATCAACAATATGAATGTATTATCTCTACCAAAAATTCGGCAGAGTTTCCTCTATTTTTCAGACATCTGGCCACATGGCCTACATACAAAACAAAGGGCTACACGCCCATCAAACCTGTATAAACAATACTAATATGCAGTGGCC
>JANHAO010016144.1:0-14507 GCA_026873985.1 Saraca asoca | reverse complement strand
TTTTTGTTTTATATATGTGCATATGCTTATTTTGGTTTGAGAAATATCAATAAGGTTTGGACCTAGAATAAACATAGGGTTTATTTATTTAGTATTCTAAACTAATGTTAAGATGTAAATGCATATAATACATGAAATATAATACTCATTATAAGAAGAACTATCGTTATGATTCATATATTTATTTCTTACCTTGACAAATCCTGATATGTATATTGGCCAAGTGGGAGAATATAAGATAAAGGCTTGTTGCACCAGTGGATAAGCTTGCACAGAACCAGTGCAACAACCTTCCACGATTTTATGAAAATAAAAAAATCAAATATTTATCTCTTTATCTGGTCAATATAACAATCCTATTAGGATTAGGATTTGTGAATAAGTTTGGATATATCCTAAACAACTAAGGATTAGATAGTTTTTGGTAATGGGTCGATTAGATTTATAAATAAGGGTAATTGGGGTTCCTAATACCATCATCAAATTCATACAGAAGAAATCCATCATCTTGAGGGATTGAGAAGCATTGGAAAGACTTCTAGTACGTAGGAAATAGTAAGAAGAAAGAAAAAGGTGTTGCATCACTGACCGGAGGTAAAAAATTCAATCTGATTTTCGCTGTAATTATATTTAATTTGATTTTTATGATAAAATGCATTAAGAACAAAGATAAAATGTATTATATAAATATAATTAAAATATGAATTATATATAAAATAAATTGAAATAAATTTATTTTTAATATAAATTTAAATATCATTTAAAAATAAAATGAAATCTATTTTCGTTTATTCCAAACAATAGGTAAATGTATTGAGAACCAAAAGCATGGGTCCTGGAGTGATGAAAATAATACGTATTTAAAGGATTGTCCTAACACTTAAATTATGTGAATGGGGTCCACTTTCCAGATTCCCATCACATTTGTCGTTTGGTGCGAATTGCATATCAGGTAATACATAAAAATGGTGTTAGAAGGGCCTATGAGAATTAACCAATTGTAGCCGTTGATATGTGTTACAGACAATTGCTACAAAATCGTTTGTTTGCGTGTGCTCAGATACTAATTACAATACATTCACAGATATTTTAAATGTAAAGATTGCATCGAATAACTCTAAGAAAACAAGTAGAATATGGTTATCAGAATTAAGCGTTTCGATTAATACTGATATTGTCGTCAGATTGAGATCAAATAAAAATCTAAGAAGATGTGGACCACAAAGTTGCAAAGTGTGAACAACCTATAGTAAAGATATTGAAGCCGTCAAAATTACAATGCTTCGCCCAATATCGGCCGCAAAAAAGTGACATGAAAAAGGCCCAATATGGCCCCCCCACCCTCCACCCAAAAACACATTTTCACGTCCATTTGTGTCTTTTATCCATCATAAAAAAAGAAAAATAGTTATATCAGAATGAAAATTAAAAAAATTGCGGCACGTGAAAAACGACGGTGCACGGCACCAGCCAGCCACCGCGACCGTGCCTCATAAACGGACAAGGACGACAGTTGTTACGATAGCTCCCATGAAACACGTGTTGCATGTTTACCCATGCCACGTGGGTAACGGGAATTGATTGTTCAACCTCAGACAGCAGCCCTTCCCGGTCCGCAGTTTATGTGGGTCTATATTTCTCCACGTCACATATAGTTGAGCTGGGCCCCGCCTTTGGTTTCGTCGTGTTCCTTGACATGGCAACCCCAGACGTCATTCGCCTCGTATGAATACATCCCCATGCGGGAGTATCTGAAACTTTGTACGCACACTTTCTTCATTCATCAATCCGGACATTTTTTTCTTTTTAATTTTAATAACACATATATTATTATTGGTGGAAACTGTTCGTGTCTGCTTTTAAACCGTCCATGAAGATAAGGGAAGGCAAGGCCACGTCACGGACGACCTTTGCCAGCTATATCGCATTACTACTGCCACAAAAGATATATATATATATATATAGAGTCCTACCAAAAAAACATATACATATAAATATTCCATGCATTTAAATTATTGATACTTCATTCATCGTTGAAAAAGGAAAATAAATACATATTATGATATATTTAATATTTATAATTATTAATTATTTTAATTATTTTTTAAAATTATTTATAAATAATAAATTATATTTAATATTTATTATATAAATAATTTTAAAAATTAAATATACTTAATTTGATATAAAATTTTATAAAAAAATTAAATTAATATAAAGATGTGTCTCAAATTTTAAAAAATAAACTACTATTTTTCAATTCTTTTTTTATTTTAAGGATATATTGATTATTTTAATATGATTCATTTTTTTAATATATATTTTTATATTTATGTAAGTATATATGACATTTATATTTCTCATAAAATTATGAAAATAAAACTTTATAATAATATAATTTATCGTCTATGAATAATTTAAAGGAATGATTTAAATATTAATAGTTATAAATGTTAAATATAATTATTAAAAAATAAAAGAATTAACTTTCAATTTTTTTCCTTAAAATACATAATTTATTTTTAATATATTAATATATTTTTTATTGATTAAACATATATATTAAAAATAATGAATATACCAGTTCTCTATCCTATATAATTCATTTTTCTCACATATTTGCATTGAGATTCGCAAAATGGCGGATAAGTGATTCCTTCATATCCCATGATTCCCGCGGTTTGCCGGCCGATGGACCTTCGGTGCAAATTAGTAAAAGGTTATTTTTGTTTAAAATTTATTTTTGGTAACTTTTTTTTGTTTAAAATTTAATTTCTTGTAAAAGGGGTGCATTTGCATTAATATTAACACTACACATTTACTGTGAATTTAATTATGTACTTATATACTGACAATGCATGAAGTAACCTTTTTTTATTTTTTTTATTATACCCAACAAAGTTAAAGCACAATAAAAATATATAAATAATAGTCAAACGTTTGCACTATATGATATATAATTAATATTTAAAATGAGAATTCATTTCAAATTTTTTATAATATTTATGTTGTGTAATGAAGGTAAAGCTTATAAGAGATGCAGAAAGTAAGAAAAAAATGGTGAGAATTTGAACTCTCAACTCTATTAGCTTACACTTATGTTTAAAAATTAAAAGTTTATATAACTTGAAATATATATATTTATTTTTTTAAAGATACATATAAGTTTGAAATATTTATAACACTTGTTGTGATTTGTAAATAGCTTTTGATTTCTGAAATTTCCAAACGTCGCTTTTGGCCTGCTTAATGACCAAGCCTAACGGCTACTTTTCTAGTGACTTTTCTTTATAGTAACTAACACCACTACATGAATAGATTGCGCACGATTTGATCTTTCCTTCATTGTTGTTTTGTCAAACACGTTCTTCAGGTTGGTGGAGAAAAGGAATGAAGGCATGATATCTGGAGTTGCTTGTGAAACTTTCTTACTGAAAAGGGTTTGGATTAGATCAACCTTGATTTTTTCGTATGTATAACATTTTTGTTGATCAATGCAATCTCCAATAAAAATTCATCTTAACACCCCCTTTCTTCGAGGAAATTGGACATCCATGCAACCATATATATAATATTTTCAATAAATTATATATAAAATATCCTTCAACCATACCCAATGTCTCTGTGATTCTGTAAACTATAAAAATATGCAAATGTTCAGTCATAACTCCTTAGATCAAGCAATTAACTTTTTATTTATTATATGTTTGTTAGATGATTAATTAACATTCCAAAAATAATAATTCATTTTTTAATAAATTAATTACAATAAAAAATGAGACAAAATACAAATAACACCCTTATAGTAAAGTTCACTGTTTTATAATCCTCTAAAATTTTAAATCCTATAAATAATCATTTAAAATTTAAAAAATAAAAATATTAAACTCTCAGTTAAAAAAAATAAAAATGCATGTAAGTCATTAATGATTCTTTTTAATTATTTTTTATATGAATTTTAATCAATTTGTAGGTGAGTTTTTTTTTTTTTAACTAAAATAATACCAACAGAGATTAAGTCTTTAATGGGTTAGAGCATAATTAAAAGCAAGTATTTTAAATAAATTATAGTTGCAATTTAGGTCTGATAGCATTTGTGGAGGTGTGATTTCTTTTTTTTAAAAAAATATTTATTTATTAATTTGAGTTTCCTACACTAGAAATATAATTAGAAAGAGTCACATGTAGCTTATCTACCTTTTTCTGATTTTTTAAACTAAGATTTTAACATTTTCAGTTTTTTAAAAATTTTAAAAAGGTTATTTATATGATTTGTAACTCAAAGGATTATGTGACACTATACCTTAGTTTGTGAGGCTATTTGTATTTTGCCCTAAAGAATTTGATATTAGTACATATCTTCAATTTATAGGATTAAAATTCTAAGGTACACAAATAGTAGATTTTGGGGATGAAAACACAATGACTTAGACCACCAAAATTCATATAAATGATAGATTTGAAAGATAGAAATACATTTTGTAGTGTTAATTACTCTTATGATAGAAAGATGTTTTATTTCCTTAAGTTTAGTAAATAAAAAGATAGTAGAAAGAATTACATGTACAATATCAAATCTGTTGACGGTGGATTTCAGTTCGGTCCAAATCCAGCCAACTTGAAGAGTTCTTTGGGATTCAAACTGCAATTCAGTCGAATAAGAAGAGATGGAGAGGAAGAGCGGCAAGGATACAGAGGGATTTTTAACATGGTTCGGCTAAAATCGGACAGCACTGTTCCTTACGTCCATGGTATTATTTTATTGATCTGGTGAAAATTCAGCAGAGTTACAGTATATGAATTCAGAATTGTCTTACAGTGATCCCCCTCCTCTTACTTATAGAGGTTGAGAGATTACATATATAAATTTACAAGTTGTATTTCTGTTACATCAAATAATAAATATACAAGATAGCTTAAACTACTACAAATCAGTTTCTGTAGATTGCTTTCTACGGGTCGGCCATTGTCTGCTAGGTCTGAGAGTTGATATGTGCTCATTCTGCGCTTAATCTCAAAGAGCTTATAACTAAATGGTGTGCTTCATCTCGTGGGCCAGAGCTTCTAGCTTGGGGTCGCTGCTGACCTTCGATTAGCGTGATCGATCTCGCAAGCTCCGTAGGATGAATTGTTGGCTTTTGCGAGCCAGGGCTCATTCCTTAGTAAGTCAAGGCCTCTGCCTTTTCACGTGCACTTATAGATGGCAATCTGGTGATCTTAGCTTTTTCCCCATTTGGACTTATCTGCTGTTAGGCCTTTGCCAGCCCATTTTGTGCAGTACCAAAATACACCCACAATATTAGCCCATCAATTCTCAGCTCACTTTGCAGGTTGGGAGTTGTAATTTGCTGGCAAAAGCTTCATTTATGGATTACCATGCAGTCAAAGTCTTTGTGGTCAGCTTGTCATTTCATCTGCTCCAGGCCATACCTTCTACTGTATGTGTTTTATAGTCATTGGCGTGTCAGCCTCATTCTTTTCCAAGGCATTTAATGAGAGAGAGCGGTTGGATTTCTTTCGAACTCTTCAGTGAAACCAGGCTAGTCTATTTAAGGCATGGAAAGTTCTTCCTTCCTCACTGAGCGAATTGATGGATACCTTAGATGAGCCCTCCATATTTCTAATAGTGTGCCTTTCTGGTAAGGTGTGTATAGTCTATTGTATAGGAAGCCTTTATGGGCAATTCTTCTTTGAAGATTTTAAAAGATCTTGCATAAATCTTGGATTATTTCCTTATGGTTATGTCGTGGGGTTTAGCCTTTCCAACCGTTTTGGTTTGCTTCTTTTGGATTTTAAGTGCTGGGCGGAGAGATAAAAATGAGCTTTTAGCTAAGGAAGATGACAAGAAGAAGATTAAGGAGTAAGCATGCCTGTCGGTCTTCCTATTGGCCAGAGTTCTTCTCCAAGAAGCCAGTCTTCTTTCCATAATGTAATAGCCGTAGGCTTCTTTTGATTTGTATTTTGAATCTTTTGATGTAAATTTACCTCGTTGAGTGAGGCTTTAATGAATGAACTCTTTTTTATGATCCTTGCATCTTGCATTGAATATTCTGCATAATACAAATGATAATATGAATTCCTGTAAATCACAGTAAAATGAAATGTTTAGATAACCAATCGATCATATTTGTCATTGAATCTGAGCATCGGAGTGTCTCAATGATGAGTATACAAGTAGGTCACATGAAAGTTATGCCTAGATAAGTTGCATAAGAGTTGGGAGCAATAGGTCACATGAAAGCTGCGAGCATAAGGTTGCATGAAAGCTGCGAGCATAAGGTCGCATGTGAGCTGCACTTTGTGAGCCGTGCCATAGCAATCTTATTACTTAGTGGCCGTTATAAGTTTGACTTTGCCAGCAATCTTGTTACTAAGAGGAATAGCAATCTTGATGCTCAGTCTCATAGCAATCCCGTTGTTCATTGGAAACATCAATCTCATTGCTCAGTCTTACAGCAATCTCGCTGCTCAGTGGAACAACAATCTCATTGCTTAGATCCCCAATAGTTTTGTTGCTTAGTGAAATAATAATCTTGTTGCTTAGTTCAATAGCAATCTTATTGCTCAGGCAAGAAATAAGTTTATTCTTAGTGCCTTCGTGCCTTAGCTGATAAGCTAGAAATGAACTTAGTATGCAAGGTGCCTTAGCTGAAAAGCTGGCAGCAAACTCAAGCTTGATTTTGTCAACTCAGAATAACTTTTCTTTTTACATAACATTTCACTAAATATTTTCAAACAGAGATTTGAAGGGCTTCTATTAGCCTCTGAATCAACATTACAACATTAAAATATGGTCCTAACCGAAAGGCCTTGTTCGCAATCAGCGATCCGCTGGGGTTGCTGAGATTGCTGCTCGGAAGGTTAGACCATGTAATCTTGTAAGCGACCTCTCTTGATGAGGTCTTCTATGACATCCTTAAGTGCCCAACATTCCAAGGTGTTATGCCTGACCTCATTATGATAGGCGCAGAACCTGCTTGTGTCTCTGAACTTGTTGGGAACCTTTAAGGGTTTGGGTTTTCCAAAATCTTCCTTGTTTCTTTCTATGGCGAAGATCCTATCTTGAGTGTCAGACAGGATGTTGTAGCTTTCATGGCGAACCCGATATTAAGGTCACTCAGTTCTCACTTTCTTAGTGAGCTGGATGTTGGAGTCAGCTTTTTGACTGCCATCGCTCCTCTTCTTGCTTTGAGTGGAGCTGTTCACTACGTCTTCTTGTTTGGACTCTTTTGTGCCAAAGGTTTCATCCTACCTGATTTGTTTGGTAACTGGTTCATAAAATTCGATGAGGTCCCTTACTGGGGACTTGTATAGGCTTTTATATAACTTTTTATCTTTGCAGAATCCAGCTAAGATCGTTGTCAAGATATTCCCCTTTGAGGGATTTTCTACAAAATTGGCCTTGTGCATGAACCTGATTATGTAATCCTTCAGTAATTTGTGCTTACATTGAAAAATTATCGCGAGGTGGTAAGATAGTACAAGCTACCTTTTCAAAGCTAAGTATTGGTTGATAAATTTCTTTTGACACTCTTCCCAGCTAGAAACGTTGCAAGCTAGGAGACTTCTGAATTATGCTCGAGGTATGCCTCCTAACATAGCTAGGAAGATACGACATTTGATCAGAGGATTAGTTGTTTAAAGGTCTTTGAACATTGAACGTGTCTAAATAGTCACATGGGTCGCTGTTTCCGTCATACAGCGGGATTGTGGGGACCTTATTGTGGGGACCTTAAGCTTGTGAGGGAGAGGCTGTGCTTCAATTTCTTTGGAGAACGGCAAGCTACTCGTCACGAGCTTGATTATCTTGAGCTCGAGGGCACTCCTCTAGTCACTTTAGCCTCTCAAACAATTTTTTTTTATCTCTGGATCACTGGAGAAACGACCCTAAGTATCTCTCTGGCTAGACATGTTTGAGCTCTTAGCTCGATGCGAGCCCCCAAGTTGTTGACTATTGTGATACTTGCGTGTTTAGTGAGCTCCTAATCTTGTTCGTTGATTGGTGGAGCAAGCTGAGTCAAAGTGCCGATGCGTCTGCCCAGCAAACTTTTCCTTCTGGGTTCTTTCACATAGCTGCTGAAGTTGCACAACGATCTCGATCTATTTTTGCATACCTGGGGCTTGTGCTTGCATCAGCACTTTAACTGCGTCTGCCAACTCTCTTACTGTATTCTCAAATGTTTGTTGGAGTTGGTGACCCCATCTGTACCTCCTATGTTCCTTGAGTGGCAGCAGGTTGGTGGGGAGTTTCCAGCGGCTAGTGCTGGCAGCAAGAGCACTTGCCAGCTGATCAACTAGAGCATTTGAGCTTCTGGGGGTTCTTGCTCTGGCCATTGTAGTCGAAAAGAAGATTAAACAAGATGCAGATGAGTCCTTATAGATGACACCAAAAATGTTGACAGTGAATTTTAGTTCGATCCAAATCTAGCTAACTTGAAGAGTTCTTTAGGACTTAAATTACAATCTAGTTGAACAAAAAAAAATGGAGAGGAAAAGCAGTAAGGATGCAGAGGGATTTTTAACGTGATTCGACTAAAATTGAATAGCACTAGTCTCTACATTCACGGTATTATTTTATTGATCTGGTGAAAATTTGGTAAAGTTACAGTATATGAATTCAGAATTGCCTTACAGTGATCCCTCTCTTCTTACTTATAGAGGTTGAGAGGTTACAAATGTAAATTTATAAGTTATATTTCTGTTACATTAAACAATAAATGTACAAGACAGCTCAGATTACTGCAAATCGGCTTCTGTAAGTTACTTTCTGTGGGTCGACCCTTGTCTGCTAGGTCTGAGAGTTGACGCTTGCTCATTCTACGCTCAATCTCAGCAAGCTTCTAGCTAAACGTTGTGCTTCATCTCGTGAGCCAAAGCTTCTGGCCCTAGGTCATTGTTGACCTTCAATCAGCGTGATCGATCTCGCGAGCTTGCACAGAATGAACTGTTAGCCTTTGTTAGCTAGGGCCTCTGTCTTGTCCCCGTGCGCTTATAAATGGTGATATGGTGATCTTAACTTTTTTTCCATTTGAACTTATCTACTGCTGGGCCTTTGTCAGCCTATTTTGTACAATACCAAAATACACCCACAACAAAATCTAAGAGGGATATTTACACATTTTCATAATTAAGAGGATTATATATAAATTACAAATAATTAAAGAAAACATTATGTAATTTATACCAATATTTGAATTTTAAAATTCTTGATTGGTTAAAGGATATATATTGACTTTATTCCTTCCGAAATAATGGACATTTATAATAGATTTGGTGAGATGTGGTTTAGTTTATAAGACATGCAAGTGTAACTGAACAGAGTTTGATTAATTTACTTTAGCTTAGGATAATAGAATTATTAAAGTGGTAGGATAGGGTTCCTGAAGCCGTGTTTTAGTTTGAAACTGCCATTTCCTAATTAACCCAACTGATCATGACTGGCAACAAACTTTAAGGACATGGGATTCCCTCGTATTAATCGCAGACATAGTGGTATAAAGAGCTCTCTGACTTTGTCCACTACCTTCAACCTCTTTTGTTTTCCATGTCCAAGTTCATTTCCCTGCCCAAACACCTTTAACTTGTTTGTTTATATTTGTCGTCGTACTATAAAAACTGTTTGTACATTATGTTCCTTGTTTTTCATGATTCTCTGGCCACACCATGCATACTTACACACAGGATTATGCTTTTGCCTATTGCTATGGATATCTGAGGACCCATCCAAGATGTATGGCTAAAATACATTATAGATTCAACTTTGGTACACACAACGATCACATCATAAGATGCTACATCTGGTAATACTTCATCTAAACCCTCTCTTTTCAAAGGTCCATTAAATATTTTGGTCAGATCTCATCTGATGCTAAGATTTCAGTAACAAATGTTATCGAGCTTTGGTCTTGGGTTTTATAGATTTTTAGTAATATCTTTTAGAACTGAAGTTGTGAAAGATTTTTTTTAATCAGGCGTAAATGATATTTGTTTGACTTATTGAGTGTGAATTAATTGGAATTTACATAAATTAACTAAAAAACACAAAGTAAAAAAATAAAATCAACAATATCAACAACAATTGACACAGTATCATAAAAGCAAAAAAAAAAAAGCAAATAAAGCAGAAACAACAATGAACTTGGACCAGTTTTCAATTGCACCAAAAGCTAAATGCATGAAAAGATAATGTATCTTCCAATAGATTCTTGAGATTTGAAAGCTTTATAGGAAGTGCCTATTTGTGTGTCAACAGCAGCTCTTAAAAGTGCATATTATTTTACTCTTGAGAATGACGTAGTGGCTCCTTTCATTTTACTGTGACTGTGAGTTGTTACTTAGCTAAGAGATCCATTTGGATTGAAAAAGATTAGTGCGGCAAGCTTTATTTGTGCAGCTTTACTGCAAGTGTTGAAGCCAACAATGAATATGGTGGACAACAAGGTCTGATCACATTCATTTGTCAATAAATGCTGCTGCTATTATGATTGCAGTGTGTTGACACTCACCACAAATTTCCCCCAAAGTTTTAACAGCTTATTTATTTTATAATATAAATTTTCTTGCATATATTTTTTATTTTAAAAATATATACGAATCTTTACATTTATATATACATTGATATTTCTCTTATTTTATTTAAACTTATACTTATTTTTCATATCCTAGAAAAATGAAGAAATGAAATATATAATAAATTTTAATAAAAGTTTTAATTCTTATAATTTTATTAAATTTATAATTTAATTATTATAATTTTATTTTATATAATTCTATCCTAAAATTTAAAATTAATTTTTAATTGAGTTATTACCATCAACTCGTATTAAATTCAAGTAATAAGATAACTTAAATTTTATTAGAATTATTTTTTTAACTCTTTTATCATTTTTATCAATAATTTCAAAAAAAAAGTAACACTTTTAATCTTTATTAATAGAAAGATTCTTTTTTTTCTTCTAAAGAAAATAATAAAGATAATTTTTTATATTATAGTTAAAAGTTAATAAATAAATTTTAATTAAATAAATATAATCAGTAAAAATAATATATCAATATATAATTTAATAAACATGTAAGACTTTATTAGTTGGATTTAACATAAGTTGACAATAAGGAAATTATAAATAATTTTAAATTTTATAATATAATTAAATAAAATAAAATTATGAGGACTGTATTATAATAAATTTATAAGTACTAAAATTATTATTAATCCTATTTATGAAAGCATAAAGACATATGTATAATTAAATTAAACTTTAAAAGAGATATGAGTGTAATTTATCCTAAAAAATTATTTATTTTGTTTCTTTTCCTAGATAGTGTTACTTTCATGTAGTACTCATGTCACTCTTTATGCATGTAAACATAATATGATCATAATCAAACTTGATTTTCTTATTTAAAAGCAACGAGATTAATATGACTCTGTATCATGCATGTATATATATATATCATATATGCATACAAAAATTAAAATTAAGTTTCTTTCCTTTTTAATTATAAACTATATCGAGTTCATAATTGACGTAGAGCTTATTTGGATGAACTTTAAAATTTTTTTTTTTTATGTAATACTTTTTTTTAAAGGACTTTTATTTAAAGTAGTAAATTAAAGTTTAAAAAAAAAGTTAATTTTTTATTTTTTATTAATTTTATTTTTTAAAAACTTTAATCCAAATACATAAAAGTATTTTATTTTATTTTTTTAAAAAAAATCTAAACAAACGGGCTTGTAGTGCACTTTGCAAAGCACATACAACCTACCCATCAGGGTACTCGGTATTCATTGTTCAACTTTTGTATATACTAAGTTAATTAAATACTCGTTTGATATAGTGATAAATAATTAATTTTAAATATAATTAATTATATGTAATTTATTTTATATTTATTAATTTTTTTGATAATTAATTATACATAATCTATTATTATTTAAAATATGTATTAAAAAAAATCACCTTTTTAGAATCATAAAGGAAGAAAGTGAAGAATGTAATTTTATTGTTATTATTAGAGTAAAGATAATAAAGTCAAAATAAAAAAAAATGATGATAATATGAATAGAAATATAAATAATATTTTTTATATAATTCTAATTAAAAAAATAAGTTATTTAAAGTTATTTTTTTATTTAATGGGACTTATTACCTATAATTAATTATTGAAAGATTTTAAAAATATAATCAAATATGTTTAAAAAATGTTATAATTAATTATTTAATTTATAATTAATTATTAAAGATTTTAATGATTGTAACCAAATCAAGACATACATTTTAATTAATGCCATCTAACTGACAAATTATACTTGATTTGTTTCAACTGAATTTCACATCATAAAATCATATATATGGCGCTTCATCTTCTTCACAGACGAATGTATCATCTATTTCTTAAGGAGCTCTGGAGACTGGACGAATACCTGCAAATATCTTATCGGAGGGGCCATTTGGAATTGAATCGGTGGATATTGAGACGAAGACATCATTTTCATTACGTCACAAATGTCAGTGGATGTGGAGCTGATTATCGGCACATGGCCAAATTTAAAATGAGAATGCCAAACAACTCAAATGTGCTTTATATGTGTTTCTTTAAAAAGCCAATTGAGAAGCGGAAACGGACAAAAACCTCAGCAGAAGTGGAGCTGAAATTAATCTAGAGTAAATTACAATTTTGGTCCTGGAGGGATAGATTTTTTAATTTCATATGTTGTACATTCAATTTTCTCTACTGTAATTCTTAGGGTTATCTTCCATTCATGAATTGTTAATATAAAAAATATATATATTTTTCTCTCAATCGACAGTATTTTTGTCTACATAGAACATCCCCTGCAGGGCTAAGCGGTTCCACAAATCACATTGGAATTATGGTTTGGTGAATGTACAGACACAATAGGGTCTTTTTGTCAAAGGGTGGAGCCTCATGCTTTCATATCGTATGTGTTGTGGTTTGGTGAAGGGTCATTATCCTTTCAATTCTGGGACTTGGTACGTAGGTCATTGTTCAGTTTTATCTTGCAAAAGTAACCATACAACTTTAGATAAGTTTGAATATTATGATTGCAATGAATGCTCTTTTGGAAGCAAATCCTATCCAAACTCTTATGCTGGTTTGATGTGAAGAATTCCACATTGGAAAAAAATGATTTAGACATAACCCACTCTCTGTTAAGACTAATACATAGATTATTTAAATCAACTTATTCATTCAAAGTTGTAATCAATGAGCCAACTTTTCATCAACTTCACTTGCAAGACTTACAATATCTTTATTTTTTTAATCATTATTATTCTCCTAGAATATTCTAACACTTAATGTGTTACAGATGGGGAAATATTATTTTATACTTGTTCTATAAAAAAGAGTCAAATGCATACGATGAGATTAATTAAGACTCATGTAGTTCACACATGCATACTTTGTGTATATTTGTTTGTCTATTTTTTTTTTTGAAGTAATTACAAAAATAGATATATAATTTCTTTTTCGATAAGGAAAACTAAAATATTCAACTCACACCTGCAACTTGTACTAAACTCTGCAATTTTTTTTTTTTTTTTGAATTCATATAGCAAGGAAGCAGATATATAGCAACAGTATATCTGATGAATTCAAATTTTCAACTTTCAACGAAAATTGAAAGTTAGGTTTGGTTGTGTGGGACATGTAAAGCAGTGTGTGAATGGAAAGATAAAGCTGAGGCACTTCTTCTTAGTCTTCTCTGTGCGTTGGAATGAATGGTCTAATTTCCATGCCTATTAATTAGGGGTGGCTCTGTGTTGTTCCTTTGTGGCTCATGGGACCCTCTAATTGCCAATTATTGGGTCTTTTTTTAAATATATATATTTTTTTGTGTGGTTTAATTCTTTGTTAATTGTTATTGACAATGACTGCTAACTGTTTAGCCCTGCTCCTATTCAATTCTATATTACAGGGTTTTGTAAGGATTGAAAAAAAAAAATTGCAAGTTTTTATAAAAATTTAACATAAAAACTAATTTTTTTTATAAATTTTATTTGAAATAAATAAAAATAATTACAAAGTTATCATTCAAAATTATAAAAAGTATAATATTTTTTGCGGACGAAAAATCATGAGTCCAATATATTTTTTTTCTGCAAGTCATGATTGATAATCTCTTATTATGGTTGCCAGTTGCCACCAAGCTTGTTGACGGAGTCATTTCCATTGTCTTTCTAGCCTATCTTTTCACCAAGAAAAATTAGACAAAGAAAGTGAAAGTGATATTCTTTTTACTGTTTTGGATTCATAAGTAAGTACAAGGACTGGTCCAATCTTGTGGATAAGATCATATAATATGAATCAATGCTAAACTAACAGTTGACAACTTCCCCAACTGATATTATTATTCAAATATGTGGTTGCCATGAAAATTAATTATGGTTTAGTCCAGTTTGGTTTTTATGTATTTTCATTAAATGTATTAAAAAAGTTGCATAAGCTATAAATCGTTAAACTTGGACATATAATTATATAAA
>JANHAO010016143.1:0-14507 GCA_026873985.1 Saraca asoca | reverse complement strand
TAGTATATCAAATAATAATGAAATAAATATATTTTTCATCATCAAATAGAAATGACTAAAATTTATTTTTCAACATTAAAACCAATATGTAGCTTAGAGTATTCTGGTATAGCAATCTCTAAAGCTAACAGCTCAGATGCTTCAAAGAAACTATGCTATCATATTCGAAGATAAAGCTTGTATTATTATAGATCCTGATGGTCATGAACTAATGACTATTCAAATAAAAGATAGAAGTTTTTCTTTGAAGTGGAAGAATTCTTCATCATGATTGTCCTAGTTATGTTGATGATTCATCTCTTTGGCATAAAAGACTTGGTCACTTTAATTTTTCATCACTAAAACACATATACAATAATAGATTAGTTGAAAATATGCATCGTTGCCCATGAGTTTGTTGGTGTGTGTGATGTGTGTTAGTTGAGGAAGCAAAGTAAATTATTTTTTCCAAAAAAAAAACCAAACATAGAGAGTTGGTGGAGAGCTTCAACTCATTCACATTGATATTCATGGTCTTATGAGAATTGAATCTCTAAGTGGCAGCAGATACTTTCTTCTATCTATTAATGATTTCTCAAGGATGTGTTGGGTCTATTTCTTGAACAAAAATCAAAAGCTCTAACTATATTTCAAATTTTCAAGACTTTTGTGGAAAATGAAAATGACTACAAGATAAAGACAATTAGATTTGACAATGGCACTTAGTATACTTGTGAAAATTTTGAAAAACTTTGTAGAAAGTCTGGAATTCAACACCAATTTACAATGCCTTACATTCCTTAAAAAAACTGAGTGAGTGAACGGAAGAATAGAACTATTATGCAAATGGCTAGATGTCTCATGCTAGAAAAGAAGTTATCAAAGAAATTTTAGGTTAAGGCAATAAGCACTCTTGTTTATTTGTTAAATAGATTCCCCACAAAATCATTAAAAGCTAAGACTCCATATGAAGCTTAGAAGGGAGTCAAGCTTATTATTGATCATCTCAGTGTCTTTGGTAGCGTTTGCTATGTTGATGTGCCAGTTATTAAAAGAGACAAGTTGGATCAAAAGGCTAAAGTTGGAATTCTTTTGGGGTATTGCAACAATGTAAAAGGATATAGAATTTTCAATTTGTAGTCTAAAAAGGTGATGGTCTATAGAAATGTAAAGTTTGATGAATAGGAACATTGGAATTGGAAAAAATCAGAAGTTGAAGCTTTAGAAAATACCCAAATTATAAGAGATATTTCTCATGAACATGGTGAAGTTACTAAAAAAGAAGATGATGATTTTGGAGCTGATTTAAACTTTCTTGTTAAAAGCTCCAAATCTTTGAATGAGACCTATAGTTGGTGTAATGCGACCTTGTTGGTACTTGTTAGTTATGAAAAAGTTGTTAATTCATCAAGATGGAGAAATGCAATGGAAGAGGAGTTAAAAATGATCCAAAAGAATGAGACATGGGAACTAGTTGACAAGCCTACAAATAAAAAGGTGATAAGATTAAAATGGGTCTATAGAACTAAACTGAATCTTGGTGGTTCTGTCAATGAGTTCAAAGCAAGATTAATTGTTAAGGGCTACTCATAGCAATATGGAGATGATTTTTTTGATGTCTGTGCTCCAGTAGCAAGGTATGATACATACAGCTACCCATAGCCTTAGTAGCTCAATAAAACTAGAAGATATTCTAACTTGGTGTCAAGTCTACCTTTCTCAATGGCAAACTGTAAGAGGAGATATTTGTTGATCAACCTCTAGGATTTATAGCAAAAGGCCAATAAGATAAAGTCTATCTACTTGAAAAAGCCTTGTATGGCTTAAAATAAGCCTCAAGGGCTTGGTATATTAGAATATATAAGCATTTGTTGTAGTTGTGGTTCAAAAAAAGCCTTAGTGAAGCTACACTATATGTAAGGTAGGTTGATAATGATTTATTAATTATCTCATTGTATGTTGGTGATCTTCTCATAGCTGGTAGCAATGTGACTTTGGTGTAAGAATTCAAAGCGGAAATACAAAATGAGTTTGTAACAACTGACTTGGGTGAAATGTCCTATTTTCTCTTATAGAGGTTCACCAAACTGAACAATGAATCTTACAAACCAAGAAAAATATGCTAAAGAAGTACTAAAAAAGTTAAGCATAAAAAATTGCAAAGTTGTGAACACTCCTTTAGCTCAAAATGAAAAATTAAGTTAGGAGGATGGAAGTGATTGGGTTGATGCTAGAATGCATAGAAGTTTAATTGGTTGTTTGCTTTGTTTAACAACATTTGTTGCAAGTTGTTGTCCAGATTTATGCATTCTCCAAGTGAAGTGCACTTCAAGGTAGCCAAAGGAGTGTTGAGGTATGTAAAGGGAACTTCAAAACTTGGAGTTTGGTACATAAAAGAAAATGATATTCATCTGATTAGTTATATAGATAGTGATTAGGGTGGCTTACTTGATGACATAAAGAGTACCTTAGGATACCTTTTAGTCTTGGTTCTAGAGTTATAAGCTTGAATTCAAGAAAACAAAATGTTGTGGCTCAATCAATAGCTAAAGCAGAGTGTGTAGTTGCTATAGCTACTGTTAATCAAGTATATGGCTTAGGAAGATTCTATAAGACTTGCATTAGATGCAAGATGATGTCATTATTATTTTCTATGACAACAAATGTATTATTATTATTATGGGAAAAAACCCTATTTTTCATGGAAGAACAAATCATATCAAGATCAAATATCACTTTATAGAAGAAAAAAAAAAGAATGAAGTGAAGCAAGTCAATTAAAGCAGTGAAGAACAAAAGGTTAATGTTCTAACCCAGAGCCTACCTAAGGTTAGATTTGAAACACTAAGAAAGATGCTTCATGTTTCCTACAAAAGTGCCAATGAGGAGTAATGAAATTGTGACACTTTTACAATTAAAACTCTACAATATTTTAATGTTTTTTAAACTTTCTTATATATGTTGGAAAAATTAGATCTAAGCATATCAAATATATTGATCATTAGCATCAAGTATGTTTAGTAGAAATTTAAAATGTTTCCCAAACCTAGATTATATTATTTGCTTATTACTTCATTAGACAAGGTATAATTTAAATAAACCATGAAAAACTAATATAAGTTATACCTTCTCAAGAGTAGTTCTTGAAATCCTTAGACTCTAAATTTGAGTTTGATCTTTAAGCAATTCCATGAACAAGCCCTATGATTAACTCCTTCATATTGTGTCTGGATAAACTCCTTTAGATTAATCTCTAACACCAAATATGGATGAACGGTAGAGTAAGAAATTCAACCATTTAGCTTAAGAGGTGCTAGCTCTCCAAGAAATCACAATCCATTAGGGTAGGGTTGATGATTGAATGCAAAAAAAGAGATAAGAAGTGAGATCATGGAGAAAAAGTTGGCACATAACACATGTGTTAGGCCTGAACAATTCTTATAATCGATTTCGCTTCTCTCCTCCTTAAATAGGAGAGTTTGGAGCACAAGCAAAAGTGAAGTAGCTTTATGAGTGGTGCACAAGCTAGGGCTACCCCTTGCTTGCACTATCCACTCAAGGTAGAGTCATAGTCTAGTAGCTCGATTGTCAGAACATGCGGTGCTTAGACTCTTCACTTGGCACTTAATCAATTAGCACCTGAGAATAAGCTAGCCAATAGGTCATACACCATCTAAGTTTCAAAAATAATGGGCAACACCCATAATTTATAGCACATCAAGTCAACCATAAGCATAAATCACATAGCATATAGCAACTAAATCCTATATAAAGGCAACCAAGTCATTCACTTAAACAATTTTGATGCATTCATGCAATTCAAGCAAATGCAAATAAATGTGGCCAAAAGTAAATAAATTCTATGGGACAATATTTTGATTGAAGAGGCGCTACTTCCTTATTCACATTTAAAAGCCTCGATACAGACTCCTGAGTGTATAGGGGAGGTTTAAGGCCACAAACTCGATCCCTTAGATGAATGCCTCAATGCCCACCTCAGGTCATTGGACACTCCTCCCCCCCCCCAAAGAGCATTCTAAGCCAAAGCCCTAATGGCAAGAGTGAACATACTTTTCCAAGTTAACATAAGAACTTTTCTCTTAGCTTGAAAAGGTTCTAATGCACCACAACATATTGACACAAAGATAAAAATCCAAGGATCACAACTATATGCTTATGTATGTGAGCATTTTCACTCAAATTCATGCCACATGATCTTCTCTTCATGCTTAATTTTTGTGCCAAGTTTCATTGGAATTCAAGCACATTTGCTTGCCAAATTTGGTTACAAGTCCTGAATTGTGACATTCTCCCCCACTTCAAAACATCAATACCATCATTGATAACTCAATCTGACATAACATTGATAGAATCTTTAGTCTGCTTCCCCTGAGCTTCTCCCTCAACTTCTTTTCTACTTTTCTCTTTACACTTTGACAATGTCTTTGTCTTCAACACTTCAGTCTAACACTACTCCTTGAAAGTGTTCGATATGCTCTTCTTCAGCTCTTCTTAAGCTTTCTTCTTCTTGTCTCCCTGATTTGTTGTTAATGATGAAAATGAGTTATCTCCATAAGTCTCAGTTGATTGTCTTGGTAATTGAGTAGCAACTAGGCATTTAGGTTGCACCTACTATCGATTGGTCCCACATATAATATCCCATACCACTAATGTGAGAAAAGCAAGTCTCATTTATTGTTTGGATAAAATTATCACCTCTTACTAACAAAACATGGCCTACTTGTAAGTCTCATACCTTGCTCACAAGTCTGCTTGCTCAGTTTTTCAACTTTTCATCATGCTTTGTTGTGTACTCTACTACTCTAATAACACCACTCCTCGAACATGGACTCAATGCCTGGCTAGTGCCTCTACGATCACTTGAACATGCTACCTCGATGGTATCCCCCTACCATGATCGATAGAGTTTAACAAAGAGTTATTTGTCACTCTTTCTTTAGCTTTCTACATGCTCATGCTCTCGAAGGTTATTGCCATAAGCTCCTATTGTGACTAAACTCTAGCACTCTTGAAGTAATGTGAGCTATTGCCACAAGTTAGTCCTTGTGACTAAGTGAATGGTTTTGTATGCAAGAACTTCATAATTAGATATAATAAAAATGTAAATGTTAGGTAGCTACTCCTTGAACACATTATGCCCTCTGACTTCTTGATAGACTCCTTCCTAAAAGGATTTGTCTATTTTGCACATCTCTCCTGATGTACCGCATCCACTACCTCTTCTGCTTTTATGCAGGGTGGTACCCTCGAACTGGTATAGCTCCTTATGTTAGTAGATCCTCGGTAGGGATGAGATCTATCATGCTTTGTTGCTATCTCACTACTTTTGGGAGTCTAGGAATTGGATTACATCAATCCTAGTGCAAGACTTATCCTCCTATCAAAACCTTTATCACCACCCTGTTCGCCTTATTGCACTTCCTCCTGAAGTTTGGCTTGTAAGGCATTCAGGGCCATTTTACCACTTTATGAGGCCTATTGCCTAGGGTCTTAGACTTCCTTTTGTTGATGGATGTCTAAGATGATCCTTAAACTTGCAAGTAGGATGATACTCCATTACCTCCTTGCTCACTCTTGGAATTGCCACCCTTGCCTGACTAGTTGGCATTAGTAGTATTGAGCCCCTTCTATGGGACTTCATTTAAGGAAAGCTAACGTTGTAACTAGATGAGCATTCAGGTGCAGTCATCGCTTCCATAAGGCTTTCAACTCTCCTCCTTTAGATGCAGCTTCATTCAATAAACCCTCCATGAACTAGAGTAGCTTATCCTTTTCAGTTATGTCCCTTATATCCAACATAATCATCATGAACATCTTCATGTAGTCTTAAACTAATCCTATCTATCCTAGCTCTTATAATTTCTATCAAGCTAGATAGTCCAAATTTTCAGGATAAAAATGCACCTTCAACCCCTACTTAAGTTCTTCCCAAGTATTGATACTACACCTTCCCTCCTAATTGCCTGATACTTAGTCTTTCACCAAACCTTAGCATTGTCCATGAGGAACATGGTCGCTTGGTTTAGTTCTTCCTAAGAAATAATCCCAGCTATTTGGAAATATTGGTCCATATTGAATACAAAATTCTTAACCTTTTATGCATCTCTCTCCCTCGCATATGGCCTTGGTTCAGGGATTTTCACTTTCCTCTTTCTCTTTGAGGCACCACCCTTTTGCAAACTATTTTCAATGCCTATCATCAATACCTTCATTAAGGCTGCTATGTCACTCATATCAAAATGAAGAGTTGCTACTGCATCCTTCACCTCGTTGGTAAGGTCCTTCATAACATCTTCTAAATCTTTCTGATTATTCTCAATTGCAACAAGTTGTTCACCAAATTACAGAACTTCATTCGTTCCTATGCCTTCGACTCCCATGCAAGCTTTGAGATTTGATACTCAGTGCTTGAGAGATTCCCAATTCTTGGCCATTCAAAAGAGTTTAAGGATCTCCTCTTTTTCCAAATTTCTTACAGCCTCGACTACTTCTTTGAGATTCCTGATGGCTATATCAATTGCATCAAAGCATTTAACAAATGTCATTTTCTTCAACATAATGGTGTATCCATAGGGCAGTGGGAAATAAAGAAGTGTGGTCTTAACCATGCTCTAATACTAAACTTTCATAATCCAATAACTTGATTGTCAGAACGTGTGGCGCTTAGACTCTTTGCTTAACATTTAATTAATTAGTACATAAGAATAAGCTAGCCAATCGGTCATACACCATCTAAGTTTCAAAAATAATAGGCCATATCCACAATTTATAACACATTGAGTCAACCACAAGCACAAAACACATAACACATAGCAACTATATCACATATAGAGGCAAGAAAGTCATTAACGTAGATAATCATGATGTGTTCATGCAATTCAAACAATGACAGATAAATGTAACCAAAAGTAAATAAATTCAGTGGGACAATATTTCATTTGAAAAGGGGCTACTTCTTTATTCACATTTGAAAGCCTCGATATAGACTCCTGAGTGTGTAGATGAGGCTTAAAGCCATACACTCGATCCCCTAGATGAATGCCTTGATGCCCACCGCGAGTTATTGAACACTCTCCCCTAAAGAGCATTCTAAGCGAAAGCCTTAATGGCAAGAGTAATCATACTTTTTCTGAGTTGACATAAAGACTTTTCTCCTAGCTCAAAAGGGTTCTAATGAGCCACAACATATCAAAGTGAAGATAAAAATTCAAGGATCACAAACATGTGCTTATCTACTTACACTAGACATGTTACCTTGGTCAAAATTATATAAACACCCTCAAAACAGGGAAAAATAATCTATGTGAGCATTTTCTCTCAAATTCGCACCACATAATCTTTGCTTCATACTTGATTTTTGAGGCAAGTTTCATCCAAATCTGAGCACATTTGCCTATCAAATTTGCTCATAAGTCCAGAATTATAACACTCAGGCAACCCCTCAAGCCCAAGAAGTCTGCACTCTTTAACTTGATACTCCCTTCTTTGTGTCCAACAAGTCCATACACTTTTCTATGAGTCCATACTTATAAACTCTCCTTTTGTAATAATTCTCTAATTATGTTAATTAATCTAAAACAATTTCTAAGTGATGAACCATTCCTCTACTCTAGTGTTAATATAAATAAGCTCCAACATTTAAATATCAATTATGAAAATTTACTACTATTTAATAATTATAATCTCCATTAGAATTATTAATCTTTGATTAATTAAGACTTTTAATCACTTTAGAATTTGTAAGTAATCATTTCAAAATTCCAAGATGTTCACCCAATTCAACTATTGAATTCATAACATTTTGCATTCTAACTTTTTTTTGACTTTGGATCAAAGTGTTTCTATTATGTGTGACCCATTAGGCTTCAATGCATGTTAGCAATGAATTTGTTTACGAAGTTCTACAAGCTTAATTGAATTCAAACTCCTTTTAATTCAAACATAATTTCCTTGAATTGTTCAAATAAAGTCATAGATCAAGATTTGCTTCTAGTAAAGCATCATGACCACCCAAATGTCAGGAATAGATTTAAGAAAATTAAAACTTTTTGTGATATGATGTACATGCATAATTCAATCCCATCATTTCTTGATATTTGAATTGGATGTAAGGTATGGTTTAAGTGTCAACCTTGCAAAAGTCCAATCTAGGGTGTATACTTGACCATGTGCTATCTCACAATCATTCATACATAAAACTCCTTTTATGTATCATTAATTGATTATACATAAAAATGCCTTTTCTATATTATCAATACATTGGCCTATGATTTTGATTATAGCACAAGTGCTAGAATATCTTTTGAATATTTTTTCTTGTTACCAAGGAGGATGAATTCCATCTTGATCAATCACAACCTTTATGCACTCCACAGTATACCTAAAACTGTTTATATCTACATTTTAAGAATGCAAGCCTAAATTAAAATCAAAGTACATGAATTCATACATAAGATACTATGTTAATCTCAAGTCTAATGATTACTTACACCACTTTTCATATGAGAAGTTCATTGACACATAGTAACATTCTACGATATGTTTGACCAGATATCTCTATATCAAGTAGTGTATGAGGTCACAACATTCTTCCTAAAAATGTGACATAACATATGTTGATTTACTCATAAATAATCAGTATCTTTTTTTCTCAATTATCCCACAACTAGGGATATTTAAAAATTATTACTATATGTACAAATTATTTCATAATTACAAATCTTCATTATGATTTATTTGTACATAATTACAACTTCAAGGGCCTTATCCAAGATAGTATACATATATCAAACATACATATATGTTTAAGACTCTATTAATAAAGAGGCCAAAACATAATGTTTATTAAATATGTTAAAATATGTAATATTCATGCCATTATAATTGATTATCTCTAGAACATCTATACCAATACATGACCTAGAGTCAGTTGCCCTCATATCTAATCTTAATTCTTTCTAAATTACAATCAG
Source organism: Saraca asoca (assembly GCA_026873985.1). Lineage (NCBI taxonomy): Eukaryota > Viridiplantae > Streptophyta > Magnoliopsida > Fabales > Fabaceae > Saraca > Saraca asoca. The sequence continues at coordinate 5,535 of JANHAO010016143.1, read as the reverse complement.
GCTTCTATTGGGACATAGGCCTAGTAAGGGAATTAACTACATTGTCATATATAGGAATTCATTGTATTTTTATTTTGTTACACTATATGATCTCTCTGATTAAATGGTAACACCTCAAGACATGCTTGGATCTTTGATAAGACCTCGTTTCCTTAGCTTGTACTATGGCTCCATTGTTATAACAATAGATTTCTATTAGATTAACAATGTTAGGAACCAACCTTAGTTTAGTGATGAACTTTTTTATCCAAATAACTTTTTTTGCTACCTCTATAGTAACAATGTACTTAGTTTCTATTGTAGAATCTGATGTGATATCTTTTCCAGCATATCATACCTCCATTAAAAGTGAATACAAATCCATACTATAATTTGTAATCATCTTGATTAGACTGAAAGTTTGCATCTATGAAACCTCTAATTCTTAAATCATGGTCTCCTCCATATATCAAGAACATATCCTTAGTTCTTCTCAAGTATTTAAGGGCAGTCTTGACTACACTCTAGCATCTTTCACCTAGGTTGGCCTGATATCTACTAGTCACACTTAGTGTATAAGAGACATCTGGCTAGGTACATAATATGGCATACATGATATCTTATTATAGATGCATAAGGAATTTCATTCATGTTTTTCTGTTTTGTCTTAAGACACTCCTTCCTAGATAAGTGAACACCATGAGACATACGTAATAACTCCTTAGATCCATCTAAGTTAAACCTATTTAGTATCTTGTTTATGTACATGGATTGAGAAAAGCCAAGCAACCTTTTAGATCTATCTCTATAGATCTTCATACTCATAATGAAATTTATTTCTCCCAAATCCTTCATAGAGAATGTCTTGGATAACCATCACTTAACAGATAGTAACGTGGGAATGTTGTTTCCTATAAGCAACATGTTATCTACATGAAACAACAAAAACACAACCACACTCCTACTATCCTTCTTTTACACACATGATTCATCAATTTTTTTATGAAGTCAAACAATTTGACCACTTCATCAAAATAGATGTTCCAATCTTGCGAAGCTTGCTTCATTCCATAAATGAACTTTTTCAACTTGCATACCTTGTGGGTTTGGTCTTAGACACAAAACTCTCAAGTTGTATCATATTTACATTCTCTTTCACATTTCCATTAGTGAAAGCTATTTTGCCATGCATTTGTCAAATCTCATAGTCATGGTATATGACTATTGTAAGTAAAATCCTAATGAACTTCAACATGGTGATTGGCAAAAAGCCTTCCTCATAGTTTAACACCTCGTATTGGCTTATAAGCTTTCCTCAAAGAGCAAATGATATCATTCCAATAACTCTACTCTTCTATTTCATAAAGACAATATAAGAGATAAAGTTTTAATAGAACTCAATAGCTTATTGATTTATCTAGACTTATGACTTATCTCTAATATTACAGTTGATCTAAATAGCCTGATGAGTTATCAATCATATACACTTTCTCTATCTTCTAACAAAAACTAACCACTTCTCTAAAAAAATCACATTTTCTATCTTCCCAAGTTCATAGAAACCTGAGACATTTTTTGGGCTAGTTTTTTTCTTCGTTTTTGGCTTTTTAGGTGATTTTCATATAACTTTAGACATTGTCATAATAGGTGCCTTTTTTTCTTCTTCTAATTTTTTTATTTCTTATTTATGGCATTTTATATGCACAAAGATTCAGTAAAGAAGCAGTAACATATAGATAATAACATGTATGTGAGGTATACACCTAAGCAAATGGAGACTTTGGAAAAAGTGTATGTTGAATGCCCTTAGCCCAGTTTTTTGATAAGGCAATAACTTATTCCGATGTGTCTTAGTTTTAAAAACCCAAGAAATTTTTTTTTAAATAATGCTATAAGGTACGAAACTACAACATAAAAGCAAAGGCTTTTTTTTATCATTTTGTTCATCTAATGATGCTTTTGTAAAAAAAAAAAAAGATAAGTTCATTTCCCAAGTTTTCTATTATGATGTTTTTTGTGAAGGATTGTCAATTGGTAGTGCAACTCCTTAGGTAACTCATTTTCCCCTCTTTTTGTAGTATTTTATAGCTTTGAGCTTCATACGTCCATGATAAAGAAATATATTTGACTTATTTCTCAATATCTTATCACTTTTTAAGCACATGCATTCCCAGGTGTCATGAGTTGGTAGCTTTCTAGCCGAAACTATACATTGCATGCTTGCCACTCTTGGCCAACATGCTAACCTTGCAACAAACTCAAGCCACATTTGGATAAATAGATGAAGTGTTATGGATTTTGTTGTCCATACAACCAAAATCCTATGTATAATATGTCTGAACGTAACATAAGTCCGTAAACCAATCGGACAACTAAGCCTTAAGAACGCCCTACATAACTAACTTCTAGTGTGCAACAAACAAAGGATAATCAAATAAGGAGAGGGACAACACCCTTTTTATTGATATATGCCTCATTATATAATTTAGAATGTGTAGGGGGAGGCACCAAGCTAACACACTCCTTGATCCCCTAGTTAGACCCTGACAAGGCCACAATGTGCCCCCAATGAACCCATGACAAGTTGTCGACATTCTCCCCTTAAAAAGCATTTTGAGCTAAAGACCAAATGACACAAATAGACATGCTTTTTTTTTTGCTAAGATAAGGCCTTTTCTTATAGCTTTGGATGAAGATTTTATGCCATTTTATATGGACACAAAGCTAAAAATGCAAGGAACATGGCCATGTGCTTTCCTACTTACATTGGACACCAAGCCAAAAAGATGAAAATACCCCTAAAATGTGAAAAAAAAATTAGATAAATAGCACACAAGTTGGATCACTTCCAAATTTCAGCACAAGGCCTCCATACTATGCTTGATTTTTCATAAAGTTTCATGTCAAACTGAGCATGTTTGCCCCCCCCCCAAATCATCCACAAGTCACCCCTACTTAAAGAATGTCAATGTCATCATTGATATCTCAATCTAATACAACTCCCATGAAGGTCTTTAGTCTACTCTCATTGAATTAGCCCTTTGAACTCTTTATAAGGGTTTTTAGCCTGCTCTTTTGGGCTTTTCCCTTGACTGTTCCTAGCTTGTCTCTATGAGCCAATGCCACTTGAGGATTTTTGAAAGGATGACACCTTCATCCTGACACTGCATCAAGATAATGTTTAGTCTATTATTCATTAGTTTCTCCCTTAACTTCTAAATTGTTTGCCTCCTTGAGTTGGCTTCATCAAAAATTTGTTGCCTCTATAGACTTTAGTAAGCTTTCTCTGAAACTTGAATGCTTGCTACCTCCATAGCTTGCATGCGCTACCTCTATATCTCTCGATTTATTACCTTTTGTAGCTTGTGTGCATGCTTGGCTTTCAGGACTTTATTATTAGAGACACCTCACATCTAATGCCCCATTACATTGATATAAGACACAATACTAATCCCTTGGTTTGAAATTTGCTCTTGTTAGGTTCAACAATTCTTCACATTTTGTTATGGCCCCTCGATTGGATGCTCTAACCCTATATGAATTGATACCCTTTGGCATTTTGGCTATCACAACCCTTTTAGAGTTGATGCTCTCTAGCACCGTGGTCATGACCTCTTCTAGGTTGACACTTTCTAGTGATCATATTTCAAAGTTGATAAATTCTTGTATCTTGGCCTCACAATGACTTTGGAAGATTAGTGCCCTTTGGCACTTCTCAAGTGATATCTTCTAATGTCTAGGCCACTCCAAACTACTTTGAATGCATCCTTTAATGGGTCCCCAACCTTTGCTTGGAAGGGTTGAGCATAGAGTAGTTTGTCACTTTGACTTGAACGTCACATGCTTATACACTAGCAAATGTGAGCTCCAAGGGCATTGTTGCAAAGTCTATTTTGCAACTATAATGCACTAGCTCCCTAGCATCTTAAAATGATCTCTCTGCATCACCTCAACTCAAATATGATCATTCCTTCCAACATAATCTTGGCATTTTCCCACTGGATTCACCCACTTGATATATCCTTCCGAATGTTTCAACCTTCTAGTTATGGTGTGGCTACACACTCCTGAATGACCAAGGCTTCACCCTTTAGCTTTATTGATTGTCAACTTGTTCCTCTGGATGTGGCTAAGCCTATTATCAAGACCAAGGCTTCTCCCTGAGGCTTCTTCCATTAAATAAACCATCAATTCTCATAACCCTCTAGATGGTTTGCATTCCCTTGAATGCATGACCAACATCCATGTTGTACAACAAGCCCACTGACTTCTACACATGCTTGCACTTGATGCACTAATAGTGTTCCCTCAGTTGCAACATTCTTGCACTTTTGCCCAAGATCCACTCCAACCTCTTGCTACCCTCATGGTCAAGTCCTGGATAATGTCCCTTCATGATTTTAAGAAATGTTCACTCCTTTCACAACCTTTATAAGCTTAGACAAGTCGAATCTAATCCAATTATCAACCTTGACATGATAAGAACTCTTTCCCACTATCTGGCTCACTAGTCAGTCCACCCTGCCTACCATCTCTTCTTGCCTACTTGTCCTCCCTGCATGTTCCTCTAGGTGATTGCCGAGAACTTGGGCGCTTAGTAAGATTAGCACTTGGCATGAAAGTCAAGTGTATGTGGGCACCCAATCTGCCCTTTAGCAACTAAACTCTAATACCAGATGTCATGGGCTAATAGTTCTCTAACTGAAATTGTATAACGCATGCTTAGTATTCTTGCCAAACATACTAGTCTTCCAATATACTCAAGCCACACTTAGATAGATAGGCAAGGCATTGTAGATTTTGTTACCTATATATCCAAAATCCTATGTACAACATATCCAAAGGCAACATAAGTCTATAAATCAAAGCAACAAAATAACTGAGCCTTAAGAACACCCCACATAAGTAGCCTATAATGCGCAATGAGCATGAGACAACTAAATAGGAAGAGGGACAACTCATTTTTTATTGATATATATATCTTATTACATAGTTTAGAGTGTTTAAGGTTTCAAGCCAACACACTCCTAGATCCCCTAGACTAGTGCCAATAATCCCCAAATGAGTACTTGACAAGGTCCCACTGTGCCCCTGACGAACCCACGACAAGCTGCTGACACTCCCTCCCTTAAGGAGCATTTTGAGCTAAAGGATAAATGGCACAAGTAAACATACTTTTTTTGAACTAACTTAAAGTCCTTTTTTATAGCTTTGAGTGGAGATTTTGTATCATCTTATGTGGACTCAAAGCTAAAAATGCAAGAAACGTGACCTTATACTTTCCTACTCACATTGGACATGCAAACCAATCCAAAAAGATAAAAATACCCTTGAAATGAGGAAAAATCAGAATTATGAAATTATTATAGAAATTTATTATTGCTTTCAATTAGTATATCAAATTTTAATTGTAATATAATATTATGTTTATTAAATTTGATTTATTAACATTATTATGCTTACTAATACATTATAGGAATTTTAGTATCACAGTTTCTTATTTTAGAATTAATTTATTGATATTATGCTTGCATAGTTTTACAATTTCTCATTATA